>CAJUYG010004098.1:0-18005 GCA_910591675.1 Galerucella calmariensis
AAAGTATCAATACAACGTACCGTTATAAATATATTGTTTTAAAATACCTACTTAATATTAGAAAATATCGTTATGAAAAGTATCAATACTAAAAATTACAATATTCTATAGATACGATATATGTCAGAAACGAATTTCCTGAACAAAATACACAGATTTAATATTTTATTTCATATTGTACCCCCATCACTAGTCGTGAATTATGAACCATAATACACTACAGTGTATTATGAACCATAATTCACTACAGTTGATATATGGGTACCATATACCTTTAGTTAGGAGGTAAAATATTGACTTATTATTAGGTGGTCGTGGACAAAAATATAATATATAACGATGGGGGATCCCTGAAGGAAACGAACGAGAAAACAGTAGAAGTTCTGAGCTAGCTTCGTTATTGAATTTATTCCAAGTTCAAGCTTTCGTTTGTTCTTCAGGATAACTTTAAAAATATAAGAAGCGTTCTATCACAAGTATGTCTGAGTACAATATTACTGAAAAACTCACTGGAATCAGCACTTAAGCTCTAACAATCTATCACATTGTAATACAACTTGGGTTCTATAACATAACATCCCATTCCCAAGTATAGAAAAATATTCACATGGATTTGTTTATAATGATTTAAACTGCCTGCTTCCCATTAAATTAGAACGTTAAAACCATTACCAACTAACTGGGAAACAATTAGTATGAGACTGAGCAAATAGAGTAACAATTGACTTAAGTGAATTGTTGATTTAGTGAATACGTATGAATTGGAATTGAACTATCTCCGTCTTTTTTGCGATTGTGACAATTCTTCCGATTATTTATATAACAGATTTCTAATATTTTTCTCAATGTTTTTCCATGTCGAGGACCACTGCATTTTCGCAGTGGTAATTTTTGTCAGCATTCATTATAAAACTCCTTGCATGTGGTTTATTCTTGCAATCACTTTCATGTTAAACTAGTCTTCTGAAAATGTTTGACTAGTTTGTCATATGTATATTGACCTACACACACAAGGGATGTCATAATATTATATCATGCAATGTTGGTTTTATGTCTTTCAGCTTGGAGTAGTATATATTGAGTTTTTTGCGATTATAATTAAACACTCTCATTTTATATTAAGATAATGATATTGTCAAAGAAGGAGACAAGTTATGTATATATTGTAATATAGCAAACCTTTCACTGGAGGCAATTCTGTTTTGGCCAGTCATATTACCATTGTTACAGAATAATATCAATTAGTACATTAGTACATTAATTTTTTAGAAACAGGTCTTTTGGTGCTAAATGGTTTTCTTGTGGAAATTGACTATATATATACGACTGGACCAATTTTGATGAAATTTTTTGTGTGAATTTAAGTGAGTAGCTTGATGGTGAAGATTCCCAATCAGTCCCGGTAGCGTTACAATCGGTTTCATACTGAACAGCTCCCTAACGAATGGGCCGATTTGATGGTATTTAGCATATGATTTTTCTTCCATACAGTTTTTTCAAAAAATTAGTGGAAAATTTGTTTTTCCGATATATTGAGAAAAATTCAGAATATTACATTTTTCAAGAAATATAATCCTTTTAAGAAAAAATTGACAATAGTATCCGATTTTTCCACCCAAAATAAGTAACAATATGATATTTCATAATCAAAATGGAAAAAGTCAAAGTTTGTGAAATATGGCGAAGCAAGACAGGACAAGGTCTGTCATGTCCACCAGTTTAATCACATTTGGAAAATGTCAGTTTCTTTCCATTGTCAATTCTCGTTTTTATATATTTCCACTTCAACTGCCTCAACGCCGTTTCTCAGTAACATCAAATGTAGTATTGATAAATAATGAAAAGTCAATTTTAATTGATTCAGAATATTTAAAATCTGCTCCTACCTACTACCATAGTGTGTAATCCTCACCTATAGTATATTCAAATGAAAATATTCAGGACTTACATTTTTTCAAATACTTTCGGTACAGATCAAAGATATCGACATATTTTCGCTATTCTGTTGATAATTGGGATCTTTCAGAATTCTCATTCGAAATATCTTCTGTAAGTTCCTTGTGGCATTACTTATTCTTTGTTCTTATTCTTTCTGGAATCAAACCACAATAATGTTTTTTATTTTTTATTTCGACGTTTCGGTAGCGTTCCAGCTACCGTTGTCAAGATTAAGTAGTAATAAAATCTCTGTACGACCTTTAACGAGCATGCTTGGCTTATTTCGAAATTATTACTCTCAAATTAGTGGTGAAAACCTATTTCTAACGAGTCAGGCTGTTGCCAATTTTGTATTTCTTCCCTAGACTCCAGGAAAAAACTTGGGTTTTTTGGAGATCAATAACTTAGACATTTTAAATGGAACACCATGTTTTTGAACCGTCGGATAGGCTGAAGCTTCTACTTTTTAAAAATATATGGTTTTTTAGCAATTTGAGGTGTTCTTAAGGAGCAGATTATTTTTAAAAGATAGACTGCAATTTATTGACTACAGTAATTCCGTACATTTTTGTCAGCGCATAACTTCTGGACTAGTCATGACATCGAGAAGCTGAACGGCTTCAGGAATTAGACATTTTTTCACGCTGTTGCCAATTTAGTATTTTTTCCCTAGAGAAAGCTTGGGTTTTTTGGACATCATTATATGGATTAAGTTATTGTTGTTGAAAACAGGTCAAACAGAACAATTTATTAAAAACTAAATATAAAAAATAAGTACAAAATTATATGTAGGTATGTGCTCAATCAACCTACATAAATTCTTTGATACAAAAGTTGCAGAATATGTCCACCATTCTTGTCAATACATTTATGCAAGCGTAGCTGAAGATTTAAAAAAGAGTCTCTCAACATTTGTGGTTGAATATTTTCTATTACGTTTCTAATGTTTTCTTATGTTTAGCTTCTCGATGTCATGACTAGTCCAGAAGTTATGCGCTGACAAAAATGTACGGAATTACTGTAGTCAACGAATTGCAGTCTATCTGTTAAAGATAATCTGCTCCTTAAGAACACCTTGAATTGCTATAAAACCATATATTTTTGAAAAGTAGAAGCTTCAGCCTATCCGACGGTACAAAAACATACAGGGTGCTTCATTTAAAGTGTCATTGATCTCCAAAAGACTTAAGTTTTTTCCTGTAGTCTAGGGAAAAAATACAAAATTGGCAACAGCGTGAAAATTTTTTTTTAATTCCTGCAGCCGTTCAGTCAAAACCGCCTCTCGATATCTTAATCGGTTTCCAAGTTATGGGCTAATAAAATGTGTCGGATTTCGAATGATCACCCTGTAGTTTGAACAAAAAAGTTTTGGGCGTGTTTCTATGACCAAAACTGTAGCATGTGGTTCTGAACGTTGTTGTTCCAGATGAGCTCAAAGACATTAAAAAGGTGGAGAAGTGAGCATTTAACAGACTCTTCCACCTCAAACCCAACTTAACCTAACAGTCACTGTAAGTAATTCATTTAATTGGTTATTGTCCTCCAATGAAGTAGGAGAGAATATATTCCTTCCCAATTTAGAATGGAGAAAAAGGAATTGAAAGATATGAACTCAGATAAACTCAAATTTCATCTTCACCAAACATTTATTCGAAGTCAAATAAATGAAAATTATGGAATGATATTTTAATTCTGGTTCATTCATGCACGGGAATAAAATATGTGAAATTGGATTATTTTACTCCGTTGTCATTTCACAATTGTGTTCTATTGTGTACTTTTCCCAATTTACTGTGAAAATCCGTCCAAAGCTGTAATGAAAATAATAATTTTGGAATGAATGAATATATTAATTCTAATAAATCAATTGCTTTTACCCTATGTGGAATCTTTCCATAATTATTGAATTAAATCAATAAATAACAAATTTCATATTGAAGATTTATCGATTTCATTTAATCCTAGGAAAATAAACTAAAACTAAGTTTTTAAGGGATCGCAGATAAATTTTGAATTAGATTATTACCTCTATCTTGATCGGTAATTCCAAACAGCAAATATGTCAAGGACAATCTCCTGGGTATACAAAATTATGTTGCAAGTATTTATTGAACTACCATTTCTGGATCCTCAAAATATTCAAATTTGTCCAATATCGACATAGGTTAATAATAAAAAAATATATTAACTACCAATAGAGAAATTTAACTACTCAGTGAGCGAGAAGAAGCAATAATTGTCAACTTCGCATCTAGTAGTGAAAACGATTATTTATAGAGATATTCTGGGCGGATTGGAAGCGAGTGGTTATCAAAAGAATTTGGGGAGGTATAATCTTGTACTTGAGGAATTCTTTGAACTGACTGTTACTGTCAGATATTTCCATATCAGTGATTAACAAGTATTTCACGAAGAAGTAGTACACCTCAATATGAATGGATCTCCATGTTATATTTATAATTATTATATTATTATATTTAGATTTGAAATGAAGGCATACTTGGAAGGAGTAAATTCTCATTAAAAAAATTCACCTTTACATAATCACATTTCTTAGCTGTATCTTGTTCAATTGAAACCAGGGGTGGCTCTATCATTAGGTCATTCGGTCAATGACCTCCCTTTAAGAAATAATTAGATGAGTAGGCTTTGGGAAAAAACTAAAATAAACCCACCAGACATACAGTAAAGATTTTTTTCTGAATGAAATTCACCTAAAACATTTCAAAACTCTCGTGGAAACATTTTCCAAGACACACGTGTAATAGTATACCACCGAGCTGGAAAAAGTTTCATTACTGCCAAGAGGTTAGTTGGTAAGCTATTATCTCGAGACAGGAATGAAGCTTTCTACCAAGGTTTGTATACTATTTTATCCACAACCATGATATCCTAATCAGAATTAATTAATCTTTTCTTCGTTCTGAAAACACCTGAAATATAACATTTAACAACTGTCACCAAAATCGATTACTGGGGTGAATTCTTATCTGTGTAAATATATTCGAAGACAGGACAATTGCATTTGATGAGACAACTATAAATTCGCTTAAGATCAATCACCTGGTTGTCTACCTTTAGCAACTAAATTTAAAAATAATTTTCAGGTTTTTGGCAAATAGCTGGAAATATTTTGTATTTGGCAACGTTGCTACTAACAGTTTGCTGCCAATTTGAGCAGATTCATAATTTATGGGGGGTTATTTTATTTGGACACCTCATTGGTAGATAATTTTATTTTGGCAATTAGTTAAAACAGATTTTGGGCTGATATGATAAATTGATTTGAAAAATTTATATACACATATGGTGAAAGTATAATGTTATAGATAGGTACTCAATGGATGAATGGAACTAATTCAGTATGTATTATAGTTTTATGTGAGATCCCCTTTAGAGATGACATATGGTAAAAGACTTTATAAACTACAATGGAAATATGAAGTACGAAATTTAGAAAGTGACTGATTTTGTTTGACCGTTTGGACAAAATAACATTTGAATAATACTTCTCAATAAACGATTGTCCACAAATTATTATTATTATGTAGAACGTGACCTTTATATGTTGCAGATAGTCCAGTAAATGAAGGGACAAAGCTCCTGAAATCAATTTTTCATCAAAACGCAAGAGAGATTTTAAAAAGTTTTTCTGAGATCATTCAAGACCTCCTAAGGTTCCATTATGAAAAAATTAGGATGAAAGACCATTTTTTTAAATAGAAGCAAATTAATGAAATAGTCTCAAAATCTTGTGGAAAAACCTTCGACCTCTTTTTTAAATATTTTTGACAAGTACGAACGAACTGCAAGGCACATGAAATTATAGCTACGGGTCTTTCTAATGCGATAAACTTTGAATCATCGGGTAATGTCAATTTTTTGCCAAGTTATGGAACAATTCGTCCGCCCGCTTACAAGTGAATGCATATACAGCAGAATTCCTACAGGCAGAGCAGCAGCTGAAATAAGGATACTTTTAGGTCTCTTTATCTCGATAGTTATGGAATTTTTGGAAAAAATTATGGTAACCATTTTTGTAGATAATAAGACGATCTTCATTTCTCATTTGAAGGAAAATTCTTTAACTCGCATATTGAGCCAGATATTAGCGAGAAACCCGTTGTCCAGGGTTCATGGGGCCATTCCCCCCTACCGTAAACTCAATCGCGTTTTTTCTTGTTTGAAAACACCTGCCGTGACTCATAAATTGAGCCCCAAGTGAAGTTTTCAGCGACCTTTCAGGAGCTCTCGATATTTTCAGGTGTTCAGTTACTGGACTGAGGGAAATAATTGTGGTTAATGTGATTCTATACACTTTTAATACAACATTCGTATGTGCAGGTTATGATTTGTAACTCATCCTCTCACATAATTGGTTCACATCATATAATTCTCCCATCATTGATAAGGTATGAGACACTGATATTCAAAAGCTCCGCCATTGCCAAATTGTATAGCAACGAAGTAGTAAGAAATTTCTTGTGTGAAGCACGTTCATTGGTGACCACATTCGATGTAATTTTGAATTTGAGTACTTTCGCTCAAAGTTACGGACGTGACAATTGTTATTTGAAGTCCGAATTACATATGCTTTGGACGTATTTTATTAATGAAACGTCCAAAAATTCATATAATAATTAGAGTTAACAACTTATCCTAGACAGTCACCTCTTCAAATCTAATGGACATTACAAAAGACATAAATTACCAAAGTGTCAAGAAGAACTGATTGAAGTTGAACCTTCAATATAAGGCTAAGTTTTGAGCTCGAAGCCGTTTCCACCATCTAGTTCCATGTGAAAAACAAGTGAAATAAGAACAAAACTACAGTGCTACTATAGTGGACATTGAAAATATTAAGATTCTCACGAAACTATAACAATTAACTCATTGTTATCAGTTAATTTTTTCCCCACCTTTCTATCAATTCTCAAGCCTTATTTAACAGCCCTTAGCATCACTTGGAATTGTATACCATGTTGTTTTCAAATGAAGAGTAGTACCTAAGGAATGCCTCCGAATACAAAACAAACCTAAGTTAATTTTTTTAGTCTGGTTCTAAAGCTTGTGAGACTTTCAATGTCCATTGTAGCGTCAATTATCTATTTGGGTCTGAGAAATAGCCTCATTCTGCCTGTTTCTCACATGAAACCTGTTGGTGAAAAAAGCAACCATTCAATGTGTTATGATTTACCGGTCTTTTACCTCCAAATAATCAACTGTGCATACCAGGGCAGGGGATCTCTGAAGGCGCGAGGGTGCTGCCACATAGGGAGTCCCGTCAGTACTAAAATTTCTAATTCAGTGAGAACTGTAACGCCGTTATGGTAGTTGCAGATTTTTCCACATATATCAGCGCTGACATCGTAATGTGTTATCTATGATCCTAACCTGACAACTGCCTGACGTGTATTGTGAGTTAGTCCAGTTTTCGTTTTTAATAGCTGTTTACCTAACAAGTGCGGAAAATGAATTTTTCCGCACGAGGCTGCCGTTGGTGAAGCAGCCGAGTGCGGAAAAATTCATTTTCCGCAAGTGTTAGGTACAACAGTTTTTCCACGAGCATGAGGAAAGTCAACAGAACTAATCAAAATTTGAGATATTTTTATCTCATTATAAGTGCTTATAGTTTATTTAGAAACATATTTTATTAGATTATTTATTGATAAAGTGAACATAAAGTAAAATATTATTAACAATAATAATTACATGTCAAAATCTAATACCTAATTATTTATATTATAATTTATTATAAAAGTACAATTATTTGCATTAATTTAGTTTATAGCAGGTGCTAGTTGCTTGTTGCATGGCTGTAATTTTGAATCTGTTGCTTTTTGCTGTTCTGGGATAATGTCAGTCAAGTGTAGTTCATTTTCGAATTCCTGTTCAAAGTTGTGCACACATGGTAACTAAAGCATTTCGCAACCACCATAATATACCGGCTTATTATTAATTTGATATATTGAGGCGGAGAATTATTTCCACACGGTGCGGGAAAATTAATTTTACACACTAGGATGTGTGTGGAAAATTCAATTTTCCGCCCGCCCGTAGGAAAAAACTATTTTGCTCATTTGTGTGTGTGTTCAGTATTCGTAGTTGGTTTTTATTGTTTATAGTGGGACTTTCATCATAAGAGACAATGTCGAAAATATGTTTTGTGGAAGACTGTAATGTGAGGTGCACCCGGTAAGCTTTATCTTTATAAAAAATATGTTCGATTAAATGAAAAGTGACAAAAGTAGTTATTCTTCCATATAGCTTTGAACTTCCCAGCATTGTTGTTGAATTTCTAACATCTATTTTTCTTCATGTTTGTCATTGAAATATGTATACTTTTTTTATTCACTAAAATATATAAACTTTATAATTATTACTTCATTTTTCTCACTTCGGGCATTATATGGTCCATTTTTTAACATTTCATTCAATTTCACTTGACTATTTGATTGTTATTATTATAATATCAATCTAATGTTGAGTAACTTTAGATGAAATATCAAAAAATTGACCATAAATGTCATTTTGCAATAAAAGTGGAATCACAGTAATTTTGAATATGCCACCAAAAACTGTAAAATAACAGGAATCTTCTTTATCGGCTGTTAGCGAAGTTCACAACCATGTGATTTGTGTTAGAGGTACTGACGGGACTCTCAAGGTGGCGCCTCCCGTACAAATAGAGGGCGCCACGGGTCAGTTTCCCATCTATAAGTATTTTTTATTAACTAGTTCCAGAGTGAACGGACCATACAACCATAATACCTGGAGACTTAACGGCTGCAGCAGTTTGTTCCTAATCCTCGCTCCATGCTTCCTACAGGATGAAAAAGAACTGGCTCACACATTATAAAATATTGTCTCACAACGGTTTGTGATGTAAAGTTAGAGTAAGCGATTCATTAGGCAGGCAAGAGAAACTGGAATTGAACGCTATTATAGTCTCAATATGTCAGTCAAATTTAAGGTGGGTCAGTTGTTTGTTGCAACAAAATGTTGCAGTCGGTGCTTTTTCATTTTCATTTTTTTGTAGCTACCAGGTTAAGGCTGGAGATCTTATTTATACAGAATTCTGTTTGACAAAAAGTACGTGATTTTTTCACATGGGGTAGTCTCAAAAGAGAATGAGTCAATTGAAGAAAGTTATTTCGGTCTTGGTCTCCTTGATTCCCCCATCACTCAAATTTGTTTTTTCTATGTGCAGAAGCAATTGAACTTTTTTCATTTTTCAAAATCTTTTTGCATTTTCAAGTTAGTTTTTTCCATTGTAGCGCATCAAAATTGTTTCTTAATATAATTCCGGGGATAATTTTGGTACTTGATAATGGTGAAATTTCTTGGGCTGTAGTTTGCAAATAAACGCAGTTGTTCCTAGAAACATTTTCATATTAAGGTATAGAAGGATGGATTGATTGATGAACTCTCCAGGTAATCAGTCAAAACTTAGTGCGATAAATAAGAGGGCGATAGTTGAATGTCAAGATAAACTGGTTCAGTTAAATAGCATTGGGACAAAAGAATATCTTAGCCACTGAATTATCTTTCATAGGAGAAATACAAGAACGAATCAAAGCCCTATTCATTTATTGGAAGAGACTTTTTTTCATTCGTTCAAGCAGCATTTGGAAAATGTGAGACTATGAATTGTGCAAAAGACAATTCCAAAGCATTAATATTATATCGTATCACATACTAACAGCAAGCTCCATCTTATGAAGACCACCAGTGTCGTAATAGCAGAGATATGAATATTATTTATTCATTCTCGTATAGGACACGGAATAACAATTCAACTGAATATTCTGTTTGAGTTATAAGTTCTTGTTATTCGAAGTTTCCACGTAACATAGCATGAAATTATTCGGAGGAGCATAAAAACTTTTCAACAAAAAATAGTATTTCATATGTTTTTTTTGTGAACAAACAATCGGGTATTTGTGATTGAGTCCATCCTATGACGGATAGACTGTCGTAATTAGCTCTTATTCAGATTCTGACATGACGTATTTTCATGCTTGAAACAATATAAGTATTTTAATTATCAATGTTCATGATGTCTTGGAGTTATCCATGAATGTAGAGTACGATTAGATATTGTCGGGAATGTCCACCAACTAACGAGTTGACACTAATGACAGTCGCCATAAGGATAAACGAATCACTTCAATGATCCCATATAATAGCTATTAAAAACCACGTGTTTCGCAGAAAACGCTTGTTATCTCAGGGTTACTGTCAGATGTCGTAGCGTGAACTTGCCCTGTGGTTCAAACAATCCTATTTATCCCGTCTCCAATAAATCGATAGGGACATAAATATTCAATAAACCAACTCAATTCAATTGAAACACTCACCTCTCATTTGGTTGAGAGTATCTGCTCTGGCCATTTTCATAAGTTGCTGGATAACAAAGTGAGTCTAAGACCTAAATTGTGCGAAGTTTATTGATGAAGGTTCGTGATGACCTAAGCAAGTAGTAAGGTTGAACAGGGACGTATTAAGACAGATTACATTTCACGCCGAGAAAAACGGGCACAGTAAACTGGTTTTGTAGAGAAATTCCTGCTAAACATAATTAAACTTCTAGAATCACCCCAAGATTTTATTTTTTCTGAAGACTATTTCTTCAATAAGCTTTACGTGAGCTAGCAGTTTGATTGGAGCCACTAAAGTTTGTTTCTGAAATTATTCCAATTATGTTACATGACAGTAGCTATCATGCAGTCTCACAATATTAGGTTACCTCATCGTTGAGGAGTAGCCATGGAAAAAATTTGGGTTACACAATAATAGGTCAATTCTGGGTCGACCATGGAGATATTTAACTGCAACCCAATGTAAATGTGCTAACCAAGAAAATCTAACCCAATCTATGATCATCAACAACTGTATCAACTATCAAATTTCGAAACTGTATATCGTTATTTTCAATTACAAACAATTGGAAATATGAACGTTCACGATGATAATGCCTATAGCAGCGACAATGAATCCAAACGACCAAAAACTATTAGTTCGAGACGTGATTGTTTCAAAGAATTCGAAAATCACTATTATTTCTACAGATTTCGTTTGTACATGAGTATATGTTACGGCATTAGTTTTTCCTTCAAATTCTTTAATATCTTCATATCTTCCCACTAAAAACAATAACAGGTGCCCTTCTTCTTTGCAGAAATTAACCCATCTTCTGGTTGTTGGCGTTTCCATTTTTTATAATAGATACTACTACTACTACTACTAAATGTGCAGGCGGGCCTTGTTCTGGACAACTCAAGCCATGGTTCCGGCACTGAGGCCACTGGCGGGCCCATTGTGCCATTCCTTCTACCTAGACATCCATGAAACCGAGCCCTTTAATAAAGGCCACAACCTTTTCCAATGGATGTCTGCTTGTGTCTCCAGGGGCCATAACAGGGACCTGTAGACTGCGTAGTACAGCCCAGTGTGGACACTCTAAGAGAACATGGACTGACGTTTCGTCAGTCATTCCGCAACCCCTACATAGGGAACTTTCATCTACTCCTAAGTTGTGGAGGTGTTTCCTTATACAGCAGTGCCCTGTTAGGAGTCCTGCTATCTTCCTTAGCCTACTCCTCCTCCATCAGTCCATCCCTTCAGTAGAAGTTTGGATTGTCTAGGACCCGGCAGAGCATTCCAATGAGCGAGGTGCTGATTCCTCAGCCACTTCTTCGTCTACTTGCGTATTTTTTGTTTTGTTAGGCCCAGGGTCGGGCCCGGGCCGCAGAAAGGAGCTGCCACCCCTTCCGTAGCCAGTGCATCCGCCATCTCGTTGCCTTCAAAACCAGAGTGGGCTGAAATCCATTCTAGCCGCACCACGTTCCGCCTTGCAAGATTAGCAAGTCGTTCACGACATTTGTTAGCAAGTCCTGAGTTGCTGGTATACCCACTCAGGGCTTTAATTGCTGCCTGACTGTCGGAGTATATGGTTATGCGTCGATCCACATAACCTCTGTCTAGGTTTATCTGCGCACATCCCAAGATAGCATATATCTCGGCCTGATATGCAGATACACCACAACCCAATGGTACACAAACTTGTGTTCTTGGGTTCCTGGAGTAAATTCCAGCCCCTGCTCTATCACCGGAGCATGAGCCATCTGTGTATCAGACGGTCCTATTAGGCTGTGTATTCCTCTCTTTTTTCCAGGACTCTCTATCCCGTATCATGGCCCAGTATGGGGTAGCGAAGTAGTACTTACGCAGGCATTCATCAGCCGCTCGAGCCAGAACTGGAATATCTTCCAGGAGCCGGAGCTTCTTGACGTGCCTGCACTCTTTCCCTCTTCGCACGTATCCCAGCCTTTTCAAGCGCAGGAAAACCCTTCATACCAACGCTACAAAAGTTATTACAATGTCTGACCATCAGTTGAATGATTATTGTGAAACAAATTCTATTGACTAGTGTCTCAGTTCAAGTCTCTCAACCCTAAGAGTTTACCACCGATTGTGAAACTGGCTGTAAGTGTAGTTACTACAATTGAGGGGTCCAATCAATTGTAACGGCTATTTTGCATCTCGCACAAGATCGGCTCTAATCGACACTATATCGTGGAGACCTGCTGTTTGGCGCCTTATATTAGTGAGTGAATCATTCGGAGCCATACAAAGTGCACAGTATCGTGTGTATGTATAAGGTGGAAATTATGGATTACCTACAGCCTACATGGAGTTTGAATTACTATTGCTGGAATTGGGGAGAAATTATTCACGTATTCACTCAGGATAGTCATTATTTGTTTTCAAGGAGAATAAAACATTTTATAGTTCCGTGATATCTTGAACATTGGAAACTGGTGATAAAAAGTTGGGCACTTTGTTCAAGATTTCTGTAAAAGTTTATTTTGAACACAGTACAAGTCAGATTACAAATAACAACATTTCCATGATAAATTGAGACACCTGCAAGGGACAATTTAACTTCATTGCAGTGAAAGTAGCCCTATAAAAAATGAACTTACCTGCCTGATACCAATTGAAAAGCAGTTTTTCCGTTAATCAGATTCCCACATGAAATTTAATTTCAATTTGCATTTGTATGTCTGGAGTTATGTTCCTGGAATAACAAAATTTCAGTTCGAATGAGTGGGCACCTATATAAATTTGAAGATTACATCTTGTATTTTGTGACATACCCAAAAAGTTGCTTAGGAATAGCAGTATGTGACCACGGATTGCTAAAACCACTTTCAGCATGTTTTCGAGGTCGCTGAATGCGAATAGAAAATTATTTTTCAACACATACCCACAATTAATAATTTTTAGTGCGATAAAAAATATATAATATATAGCTAAAAAAATTGGCTTTCCAGTTCTTTGGAACGTCATTTATACTAAAACAATCAAGTAATGGAAGTCTTCAATTAACAATCACATAGTTACATTACTGTTGATAAACTATTCAATTATTATTGTTAAAAATTATTAACGAGCTTAACCACTAATACCAATCACTCCCATTGACTTAATTAACGGGTTCAATTGTGGAGAGAGGGATAGTTTATACTCCCAAACATCTTGTTTTCTGATGTTATTGACTGTTAGTCATAAGCGGTTACTGTTTTCAAAAGGTTATCACAATGATAATTGAAGCCCTTTTCATTGTCATTATTCGAATTTGTTGTGTCCTGATACGTATTAAAGTTTTTACCTATCACAACTTATTTTTTGATACTTTCAATTGCGATGTTCTCTCTCAAAAGTGCATTATCCAAGAATAGTTTCCCCAAATTATTCCATAGCAGTAGGACTTTCTGATGAAAAAAAAACTGTTGCGAAACTCCTAAAGTCGAGAACCTTACCAATGTAGGACAGTATAATAGCACACTACAACATATTTTGCAACTTCGAAAAGCGTTACATAGCGATATTTTCACAAAAAGGTATTTTTTGTATACTAATGAAAACGATTTTCATTTGATATTTGCGTTTTATGTTCTAGATCATGCTAAACTTTTTATTGGAAGTATTTTTTTCCTCAGCATTAAAAATAAAAAAAGTTTCCCATATTTTGCCAACTATTTCAGACATACTTTATTATAGGATAACTGAAAAGCTAACACTTTGAGAAAGTTATATCGCTCACTAATTCACCATAATTATTACCAACGTGGTTTCAAAGTTTACTTTCGGACGTTCAGCCAATTCTTGTGTGAGTTTCAGTTTCTCATACTTCTGCTAAATATGCTGTTATAATATATAATGAAGATATTCACCCTCTTGGTCATGACAGTTGGAATTTAGTTTGATATAACTGTTCACTGGAGATGTATTACAGAGATATTGCTTTTTAAAAAATGGTCTGCGGTAATTACGAGGCGGTATTTTGACGTTCATTAAATGCGCGATTCACTTCTTCACGTCTACTTCCTTACGCTAATAACGTTAGCGCTTCGCGTTATTTACGGTTACATATCGTTGAGTTTAATACGGCACATAATTGTCCTGCGCAGTTGACAAAATAGAACAAATCGCATCGGATTTCTGAGGTTAAAGTTTTTGTTTATCAATGTGTTTATCGTTTAGACGGTGTTTTGTAGTTTGCGTTTAAAATATGCAAATAGTAAGGTTGTTTGGTTTTTGATTTTTTTTTATTATAAGTATATACAGAGAAAGACAGGTTATGTCACTTCCTACCTAAGCAGCGCTACTAAATTATGGTGATGGCAATAGCTCTTATTCCCAAATAAATTTTAGGCTTCCGTTATTTAAATAACACATAAATACCGCACCGTATGCGTTATTGCAATTGGCAATATCTCTCTATTATTGCTCTACACCACAATACTTTCTTTCCTCATATGCTATACAAAAATTTGTGTTAGCATTCGTATACCATGAGAATGTATCATCGTTGTTCACTACTCGTTGTGGTTAATGCTTTTATCGACAAATGATCCTGTTCCAAAAAATATTTGCAGGAGTTCAGTTACGTACTTGTGTGGAATTTCTCCCGGGATTAGTAGCATTGAACTGTTTAGCTGTAGCTCTTGGAGATTTATCATTATCGTAGTATAATCCCATATATCCAACATAATATACTTCATTTTCATGAAAATCAAGCTACCCACATGACATTTTATTTAAAAAACGTTTCTTCGGTCCCTGTTCTTCTGACCCCAAACTAAACACCTTCAACTTAATTGCCACAGTAAAGTTTACATTGAAATTATCCATATCTCTCAACTGCTTGACTTTCTACTGGAGGGCGGAAAATGAATTCATATGAAGGAGAAGAAGCAACAGCCACTTTAACTTGGGATGTGCTCTTAAGCAACCAACGCTGTGTTAGAATGGTAGCCGGTAGGACGTGCAAAGGCAGGTCCAGCCATTTTCTACTAGTCTTCTCTTCAGTTCATTGTTTGCCTTGTGTGCATTTCTTCACTATTTTGATCTTTTCTAGGTACTCGTTCATTCGTCAATGTCCTGTTAGGATCCACGTTTAAACTCTTAGTGCAGTTTTACTCCTACTTAGGCATTAATTTAATTTAAACGGGTTGTAGTTACCCAGCAGCATCTTTGTCTAAGTCCTACTAGACATTTCCCAAGGTTAGATCTTCTCTTTTCTCAGACTGGAATATGTCTTCCAATATCGTATTGGAGCTTATACCGCAAAACGATTCTGGGCCTTAAAAGGGTATTTCAGTCCCCCCCTTTGCTAGCTCAGCTGCTTTTTCATTTCAGTTTATTCCAGTAGGCCCTGGAGTTCACAGCAAGCAAGCATAATTCATCAAGGTTGCCCAGGCATTCACACACCATATTGTAACTGATTACACAAAAGCTTAGTGCTTCAATGGCTGCTTGACTATCAGAAATTATAATAATAGCTCGCCTCCTATATTCTTTGTCAATATTGAACAGGGCACACTTTGTTATGGCGTGAATTTCCGATTTAAAGATACTTGCGGTTTTCCCAAGCTTTCAGAGTGCTTGGTTCTTGGCCCGTCATTATATTTTGATCCCCACTTATTTCCATCAATTATGGGAATACGGAGAAGGATTCAAATTAAACTTGTTTTAATTCCCCTGTACTGACCAAAAGTGTAACAACAGACTGAATTTTGTATACAGGAAGTGCCCAATAAAATGCATCTTTAATATTTCAAATGGGACACCCTGTATTTTGTTCTGTTTTGGAGAGCCCTGCTTCTTCTGATTACAAATATATAACATTGTGTAGCATACTTTTTGTTTCATAATAATGGTCCTACTATAAGATAAGGAATAAATAGTTCAAAAACAACCTATATATTTAGAAATTCAAGAGAATTGATGACTTGAAATATAATACTACATTTGAAGTATCAATATACTCTCTCCATGGTTATCAATGCACAAGTAATATTTTTCAAATTTTCTAATGCGTCAGCTATTGTGTTAATATGACCATTTAAATTTTCAACATCCGCGCGAACTTTTGCCGTGATAGAGTTAATATTTGTTTTCAAATCAAAATACACTCTTTCTTCCAAAAACCCCAATAAAAAGCTATCACATGGAGTTAAGTCGGGAATATTTGGCGACCATTTGATGGTACACTTATTGCCGAACCGCACATGAAATTGATTACTCAAATTTTCTCATCTGCTACGATATATGTGATGGTGCTTTATCCTGCTTTCATATCATCATACTATTTGATTTTCCACATAAATTGGGAATATATCTACTTCTTTATTCGCAGTATAATTCATTTTGGTATAAGCACTGACAGCTGATAATAAATGAATAATTGTTTCATTTTGAAATGACAGTAGCATAGCCACTTATGGTTACCCTTTTGTAGTACCATCCATTATCATAGAACAGAGCTAGTGCTATACAATGTTGTATATTTGTAATCAGAAAATGCAGGGCTACTCAAAACTATGAGAAAAAACAGGGCGTCCCATTTGGAATATTGAAGATGCATTTCATTGGGCATGTATACAAAATTCAGTCTGTTGTTACATTATGGGTCGGTACAGATAAAATGATACAACTTTCAATTGAAACTTTCTTCTGTATAGACAAAATTGATGCAAATGAGTGGGGGTTGAAATATAATGAGTAGCCCTGTACATTCATCTTGGGATTTTTGCTTTCCAGCCCCAATTTCTTCCTGCCAGTTTCATGCGGACCATCAAGTTCAATTATTTTGGAGGTGAGTTCTCTGTTTTCAGACTATCAAGATGGTTTTGGTGAGGTTGCTATCAGGTCCCACTTGTACGATGTCACAAAGGGTGTTTTCGAGTTTTTCCCCGGCTGTTATGACAATATCATCGGCATATTCCTGGCAGGATATTCCGAGGTCAATCAAAACAGGAGTTCGTCAACCATCAGGCTTCACATTGATGGAGACGCTACTCCTCCCTGTGGACATCCTCTGATTGTACTGACGAAGCATCTGCTACTCCAGTGGTTGTGTTGAGCAGTTTTGACATCCATTCGAATGTTGTACTGTCTACACCTCTCGGTTCTCAATTATTTTCGCCAGATCTGCTACTACTTATTCCAGTGAGAATATTTTCGATGTGCTTGAATGAAGTCAGCAGATATAATTAAAAAGAAATGGGAGAATGTTGTGATGTCTAGTACCTAGGACTTACCAAATTATATTTAGCCTCAAGTACGTAAACCACCTCATGTTCATGTTTCTTTTTTTTTGCAATGTTCAGGGCGAGAGTTGCCTTGGTTTGGAAATGTTCTAAGTATAGAGAGAGTTTCAGATATCGACCACCTCAGGGCAGTGACGGACAAGCGTCTTGTGCATGCAAACACGCTGCGGCGAATCCACACCAAACTTAGATTATCACGATACTTAAGGCGAATTTACATGGGGATAGTAGCTAAATCAAGCAATTAAAGCCAGTTACAAGTATTTAGTCACTTAGGTACCATTTAGTATTCGTTCACACGACATTTTAGCCAGCTCTGTCTAGTCACTGGATTAAAATGGCGTACATTGAACGAAAACGTTTGAGATCAGACGTAAAAAAGTGTATAGTCATATCATGTAACGCGTTTTCTTCCTTCACGTGGCTCCTGCCACACGAACACGT
>CAJUYG010004099.1:0-18004 GCA_910591675.1 Galerucella calmariensis
TTTTACTATGAGTATTTTGCCATATACAGATAGTTTTCACTCGTCGTAGGACACCCTGTATAGGAGAAAACCCCACGACAAACTCGTTTTGGTCATTTGACAATTGTTCAGATAAATTCTAATTGAAACAATAATAAATAAACAAAGTTACACGAGTGTGTTCCATCATTCAGCTTTGAAACATAATTTTTTTGCTTCTGGAAAATAGGAAGTTGCTTAAAAAAACTTTTTTCTACTACCGTGCGCTTTAACCCACTTTCCCGCACCCATTTTAGCTTTGAAAGTGTCACTTTCCCGCACTAGTGCGGGAAAGTAAAATTATGCAAATTTTGACCTTATTAGATAGTTTTTTACTACGGAAGTCATAACTATTCTTACACCAGGTGAATAAATGGTCCATCAAATAAAATCAACATATTGTTTTCTAGCTTTTTGTTGCATTTTTAATTTTCTGAAAATATAAAATAATGAAAAAATATATTGATATAACCTTGTAAATTCTTTAAAGTAGTGTCACAAAACAACTATCAAACCACCCGGGTTTGATATAAGAAAAATATATCAAATGAAATTATTTCATCTACAAATAACTTAAAATTGTTGCCGTCACGTACCTTCATCGTCATCTTTATGTGACCTGCAAACGATGTTATCCCCATCAACGTCATTCACTCACCAGTTAACACCAAATAACTCCACTGGACCGGCAATTTTAAGTAGTTCACAGAATGCAACAAATTGTGTTTCTAATATTAATATTTATAATAATAATTGATAATAATAATAATAGTTTTTGGTCCAAGTTTTTTATATGTATGTTAAAATAAAATAAATTTTGAAAAATGGGTTGATTTATTTTTTGTATATATGGTCGTAGAAAAAATAATGTTCCTAACTCATGCGTAAAGTGTCTTTCCCGCCCTTGACCACTTGCCCGAACTCCGCTTCGCGTCGTTCGGGTCAACTGCAGTCGCGTGCGGGAAAGTATCACTTTCCGCACTTGTTAGGAAAATAACTATGTATTCCTCAATAATGATATGGAAAACACGTAAAATGTCATTTTATACTTATGGGCTGTTGCCAAAAACACAAAATTTCTTCATAAACCAAGAATTTCCAAGAAAAAGGTATATATAATATTATGATAGATGGAATAGATTTTTGGCGTTTTTTTTACGTCAGATGGATTTCGACAATTATTCGTAACAATTTTGATGCTTTTTGATATTTATTCATGGGTGGCACTGCTAACTTAATATTAAGTTAGCAGAGCCACCCCCTATAAAAAAAACTAAGAGCGCGACAAATTTTTTACGTTCACGACAAATTCTCGACAATTATTGGAATAGGTTTCATCGATTTATTTGCAAGTGGCTCTGCTAACTTTATAGGGGTTAGTCTAGGTACTCTTAGAAAAGCATGCAGTTCAACAAAAAAAGAATAATTTAAATTTCTTTTATTAAGTTCTGGCAAGTAGCATTTTTACACCACTACCATTAGAAAAGCCTAAACAGAAAATAGAGAGGACTAACCAAACATACCATTAACAATTAATAAACACAATAAATTCAAACATTCAAATTATAATACTTAGAATTACTTCAAATACAATTATTAATTAATCAAAACATTTTTATTTGGTTTAATACCAATTCGTTGGGTTTGATAATCTAGGGAACAAATTTCTCCTTCTACTTTATCTCCGATTTGTAATTGATGACCCTTTAACTCACTGCAGTGGATCAGACCATCTTTGCCAACACCTATGTCTACAAAACATCCAAAATGGGTAACATTCTTTACTCTACCTAAAATTTTACTACCAATACTAAGATCATTTATACTCTTCAATCCTGTAGTAAAGAAGGCAGCTTGTGGTAACTCACATCTCAAGTCATAGTTCAAAGGTTTTTCCAATGCATCACATATTAGATTCAAAGTCTCTACATTAGTGGTTAACTTTTTAGAAACCACAGATATTTCTGTCTTTATAGATTTGATCTCATTTATCAATTTTTTCTCTCCAATATCATCAATCTCAAATTTAAATGATTTTAATAACTTCTTTGTTAGGTCATATGATTCCGGATGAATAATCGTTTGATCCAATTTATTCATATTGACATTTTTTAACTCTGATGTCATTGCAGTTATTGGACAAATTCTCAAAAATCCAGCACATTGTTCAAATACTTTTGGTCCAATACCTGTTACTTCTAGTAGCTCTTTTCGATTCAGAAAAGCTCCATTCTTCTCTCGGTATTTAACTATTTCAGTTGCCCTTCTGTCAGTCAAACCTGCGATTCTCCTTAACAAACATTGTGATGCAGTATTCAGATCCACCCCTACAAAACTGACGCATTCAGAAACCACTTCATCCAAAGCTTCATTCAAGGCTTTCTTCTTAAGATCATGTTGATACATTCCAACTCCTAAATGTCTAGGTTCTACTTTTACCAATTCAGCTAGAGGATCTTGAATTCTCCTCGCCAATGATACTGCACTGATGATGTTGCTATCCATGTCAGGAAACTCCTTTTTTGCTTCTGGACTACAAGAATAAACTGATGCTCCATTTTCACTAACTATAGTGTATTTCACATCAATAGGATAAAAATATCTATCCTTAATTAAATGAGTTAACCATTCTTCAGTTGCCTTGCTTGCTGTTGCATCGCCCAGTGCTATCAGTGAACAGTTGTATTTGTGCAGCATAGTTTTTAGAGTTTCTTGAGCAATATTCTTATTACAATTGTATGAATGGGGATAAACAACCCCATGATCTAATACTTTTCCTGTAGAAGATATTATGGCTATTTTACAGCCATGAGTATAACCAGGATCTATTCCTAAAATAGTTTGTCCTTTTATCGGACTGGCTAGTAATATTTGTTTTAAGTTGTTACTAAAAACTTCATATGAAGCTTTTTCTGCCATAGTTTTCAATTCTGAACGTATTTCCCTAACTATTAATGGCTGGACTAAGCGAATATATGAATCCTTAATGGCTTCTTCTAGTATACGGTTCCTATTCTCATTATACTGACCTAGATATATCCATTTCTTTGAGCAGAATTGGTGAAATCTGTCTTTTACACAGTTTGGAGTGTTTATTTTCACTGATAGTACTTTATTGTGTTCCCCTCTATTAATTGCCAAAACCTGATGGGGTTTAACATTACAAACTGAAATTTTAAAATCAAAATAAAGTTTATATTTTGCTTCATCAACTGGTTTTCCTTTCAATTGGTTCTTTTTTGATTTTTCAGAAGTTTGTTTGGTCAGCAGTTTTTTAGTTTCAATTATGAAAAGATTGTCCTTTCTGATGTTCCTTAAAAACTCAAGAGTTTCATAATCTGTCACAATTTTATGTGCTATGATATGAATTATCCCTTTTTCTACATCTGCAAGTGTTTTTAATTCATTTTTGGAAATATCTACCCATCCAGTTAAACCTTTTGTAGAAGTGTTATATAATAATTCTATTGCAGGTTTTTCTAAGCCCAAAGCTTTAGCTCTTTCTGCCAAAGTTCTTTTGCCTTCTGGTTTATAAGGAGCATAAATAATTTCTAATTCTTCTATACTCTTAGAAGATTTTACCATATTTTCAAGCTGTTTGTCTGTATGTCCAGTTTTTTCCAAAGAATTCAGAACAGTACTTATTTTCTCTTTTAAATTGCAAATATCATCATAAGAATTTTTAACGTCTCTTAATATTTCTGGAGACATATTGCCAGTAGCATTTCTTCTGTATCTAGCAATAAATGGAATAGTACTACCATTATCAAGAAGATTGATAACATTTTTAGCAATTTGAATGTTCAGATGCATGTTTTCTGCTAATAATTCATAGTCTTTCCATAATGTTTCCTTTGCACTGGAACTAGGACCAAAGGTTTTAAGTTTTTTTGCATTCAATATACTTGTATTTAGTGTTTCTTCTGGTGTGGTATCATTAGTACTTTTTCTTTTTCTAATTCTCCGTTCTTTGGCCTTAGGCTTCTCTGTTAACATTTGGTCATCTTCATCAGAAATTATACTTAATTTAATATCATTTTCAGATTCACTCTTGGTTAGTGGCTTAGTATTGACTTTGGGTTTAAGGATACTTCTTTTAGGTACTTTCTTTACTTTCAATTCCGTTTTTGAATGATTTTTTTCTTTTTTAATGGTAAGTTTAGTTTTAGTCTCAGTATATTTTTTCTTCATGATTTTCAGATCAGTATTAACTGTTTGCTTTACTTTTAATTGTTTGGATTTGAATTTCTTTGACTCAGTTAACAAACTCTGGTCATCATTTTCTTGGCAGTTATCTTCATCAGACGTTATATCAACAGAATAATACTTGATATTGTGTTTAGCTTGTCGACTTTTCCTTAGGTCATTACGTTTAACTGCCGAAATACCATCTTCATCATCAGATATTAAATTCTCAGAGTAATAACTCATTGTTAAGTAGGTACTTGTATTACTTGAGCATTGAAAATTAATAGAACCGAATGATCAGTGATTTTTTTACATATACTCGTTTTGGGATTTTTGTATGGAGTAAGTCACTGTATAAACATATTTTATATCGTAATATTGACGTACTTATGGGATATTTTTCCCAGCATAATTAAGTTTGGCTCCTGGGATAGACTCCACAGAACAGAACAGTAAAATAATAATAAAGTTGATTAGAATTAAACCTGTTTGTTTTGTTTACTCTTTCAACCAGTTTCAAAAAACATATTGACAATTGTGACATTTGACCATTGACTGGAATGTCTGTTCATTTTGCCAATCTATATTTTGAGGGAACGTTCCACAGTATTATGTAGTTCTGTACATGGCCATCTACATCTGTAGTATGTTTCCGATGCACTTTTTGTTAGTGATTTTTGTTTTTGGCCCCCATCGGCTAACGAGTACAAGTAATGGTTACTGTTCAGTTTTTTGGAAAATCGAGACATACACCGCAGTATATATTTCTTTATGGCTCTATGCACCACAGTTAATTTGCAGCGTAGTCGTGATTAAGCATGTCGTAAGTATAAACGTAATTTTTATTTATAAAACACAAATCCAGTCATCTCTAGACAACACGGATGATGAAGAGCCTTGATATTTCAAAAGAATTTGGAGTATTAAAATAATTTGGTTACATAACTGCAAGAAGTGAGATTCTTGAAGAAGGGGAATGGTTAAATGGACCTATTGTTATATGAAGCTTTGCAGTCACGTTTGTATAACCAAAAGTATAATGTCCCAACTTCACTGTTTGAGATTTGAGAATATGTTGATTTTCGGTCCAGGGAACAGCGCTCCCCAGGAGAACACATTTTTTGTCCTTATTTTGCTTGGTTACTCTGTCATTTCGGTGACAAGGACAAAAGACCTCTTCTCTCGGGGAGCTCTGTTCCATGGCCCGAGAATCGGCACCCGTATCCGTATGTGGTATTCGCTCAAGGATGTTAACATCCTTGGTATTCGCTAGTGTTGGGGAGAATCGAAAGATTCCAAGAATCGAGTACTCTGTTCTCGAATACTCTCAAGAATCGAGTATTTACCGAGTACTGAGTACTCGAATACAAAGAAAGAATTTTATATCTCCTTCCACTATTTATATATAAAATTTGAGCGGAATATGGTGTAGATTTATTTAATTAATCGATTCCACATCTTCGCACCCCATTTTTTCCTTCATTTGTTTTTTGGTTATAATTTTCAAGTTACTCAGTCATTAACGTATCACATGGATGACACGTGATCCTTCGCTAGCACTCTCTCTTTATCTCGTTTTCAGTGATATTTTATTTGTTAGCGTTTATTTTCATTCGTTTTTTATGTAACTTGAGAATAAGATTGAATATATGTTGATGAAATTTTGTTATTCATTCAAATAATCAAGTGTGCCCCTGTCCCTTATAGTCTATCTTTGCCTTCCATCTTCCATGAAAACATATTCGAGTACTGAGAGTCAGTGCTGCCAGACGTGAGGTAAGAAATTATCGAGCAGCGTTGACAAAATTATCGGATTTTTCAGAAAATTATGTTACACACAGAATAATTTAAAATAAGGGCCCTAATAAGAAAATATTATGCACGAAATTTTTGAAATTCATTTTATTAATAATAAAATGTTTCTGGTAAAATATAAAAACTTAAAAACATAAATTATGTGATAAAATATATAAAAAAAGAAACAAAAACATACATTCTACTCATTTACTCTTCTAAACATTAACCCAACGTAACAAACAAAAAACCTATTCAAAGCAAACTTCGACATCGTCTTCATCGTCCTTTTGATAATTATTATTTGAAGACATTGCGTTGTGATGATACCTATTTATGTCCCATGTTATTTCACTTAAAAAATATAGATTAGTGTTTTATTTAAAAAATTAATATTAGTTTATGCCTCAGTAAAATTATGTTACAATTATCGATTATGGTACAAGTGAAATTTCAACTTTAGTTTGGGAGAAAATTATGTTACAATTCAATAATTATGTTACATCTGGCAGCACTGCTGAGAGTATTCGATTACTAACGAGTACTCTTGAGAATCGAGTACATTCCGATTCTTTGTACTCGAGTACCCCAATTGATGACAGATTTGACATTTGACAGCTGCTGACAGATGTTGCATTCTTGCTTAGTATATTTTATATAGTAGGTTAGAATTAAAAAATAATAATACATTTGCACATTGTAACATATTCAAGATATATTAAGCAATAACAAATTGATTGAATTTCAAGATTACTGACTTATTAAATCACTTATGCATTGGTTGTGAATGTTTCTGCAACACATTTTATTTTTTAGTTTTATTAATTACAGAATCGAATTCTATGAACCCTTCAGATCAAATAACCAATAAAGACGAAGCTTCCAGGTGAGTTTTTATAATTTTGGTTTAATATTATGGCTTTGATTAAATATATTATATATCGATTAACTGTTCTTGTAGGTTATGTTTGTTATGTCAATCTTGAATGTCATCATAACAAATAAATGCCTTTGTTTGGGTTTTCAGGGGGAAAATTTGCAAATTTTAATGGGGAACTTTAAAAAACGATTTTAGGAACGACCCAGAAGCATCGTCAAGTAACTTGAGCAACGAAATAATTTCCACTGATAGTAAGGACGAAGTTATGAAACGAGCTGCAGCCAAGAAACTCATTGAAAGGTACTTCTATCAACTTACTGATGGTTGTGGAAATCCTCATTGTGACAACCAACACTGTGCTTCAAGTGGTGAAGTAAGTATTTTCGATTATTACAAAAAAATATCAACTAAAATTTGTTTTTAAGTGTTCACTTGATGCATGTTTTTTTTATTTCTAACTACCACTTCAACAACTCAGTCCAACCAAGTCTGATATACCTAAAAATTTAGCTCTATTTTTATTTCAATCAGTTCAAATTGGTTGCCCAGATAGAAACTGAGGAAACAATCACATTGTGAACTTGTTTGCAAGCTTTAGGATTATACACAGCTGTGATAATGGTACAAAACTATCTATTTACCAATGTCAACACAGTTTTCGAGCTTGCTTAATTTCAAATTTACTAGTACAAGCAAGTCATTGCTTAGGGCATTTAAAGGTTTCAAAGACTGTGTGGTACTGTTTCAAAAAAATCAATTATTTTTTATTCTTCCAATTTACCTATTGAAAACATTGTTGAGAGTGATAAAAATAAAATACCTACTGAGAATGTTTGAACTCTTCATATTTATATTAAGAGGTGCTACATTGATAATTTCGATTTTACATTTGAATAACAATAAAATTGCTTTGTAATTTTATAGCTCATGTAGACTAGGTATTGCAAAATGACAGATATATTATTCTAGAAAATTTGATGCTCTACGATAATTTATAACACACACATTACATTTTTTTATTGTCATTATAGAGATATAAAACAACAAAATTTAAAATTATATTCAAATTAGACTTTAATCGTTAATCTATAAATTGAAATATTTAAAATAATGGAACTAAAAATGTGTCCATATCTAGCTTATTATTTTCCTGACATTTATTATTTAAATACTCAAAGCCATAAGCATGTAAATACATACTTGGGAAAGTGATACTTTCAATGACATTATAAGGAAAATGATCAAATTTTTCATTATAACTTGAAAGATAATATATCTTTGAATATTCTCCAATACAGTTTTTTATAAAATTTCGTGCCAAAAAGTGATGGTTGAAATGTTGAGAAAGTGTTTTTATTTTGGATTTTTCTCTGGAAATTATGAATAATTATTTACAAGTTTTATCCGAGGTTTTATCATTTACAAATTGAGGAAAAGTACTAGTATATACTTTTTCTCCCTAGAGGAGAAACTATGAGTTTTCTATGTAGATTCATCATACAAAACTTTACAATTACCACTATTTAATAAGTAATTTTCCCGTTTTTGAATTATTATATCACTCAAATATGCTTTTAATTTATGCTTCAGTTTATTTTTATTTCTGAATGTAAATTGAACGTTTTGAAACAGGGAAATATACAGTGTTATTCCGAAATAATAGACATCCTTTTTCAGACAATAACTTTATTCGTTATGAAAACTAGCAATTCATAACAAAAGAAGTAGATAGTAGGGAAAAAATTGGTGGTGAATCACATCCGGTAATTTCCAATCAAATGCCAACAAAGCAGATAATCATAAAATAAAATAATAAAAATAGTTTCGTCTGGGAGGTCGTTGACATAATGTTGTCACCGTAGTCTATTACGAACCTAGGCCAGGTCACAAACTGAAAAAGCCTTAAACGAATCCATTAACCTTTTACCTTTGGTAATTAAACACTAAATACATTCTATATGAATTGGAAGCTTGCGAAATAATACTGGTTTTTTCAAATTAATCCTGCATAAGAATACAGTTTTCAGACAATAATAATATTCCTTCATTTTGAGTACTGGTAATTATAGGTAAATACATGCAAGCTATGTGGGCACAATTATCAATGCAAATTATATAAATAATGTATACATTAATTTATTCTTACCACATCACCTATAATAATTATATCATTTAATTTGAATTAAAATAAATCAGTTTTTTCACTACTGTGAATCTTCTTGGGCTGTGTTGTTTGCTAATCGATTGTATATACATTATTGCTTATTTGAATTAACTAAAATATGTTCATAACAAATTCTTCTCATAAATGTATTTTTTTAGTTTAAACCACTTACTCCGGATGAAGCAGCAGCACAAGCGATTCAACTATTTTCACAGGATGCACGACTATGTGAAAGACATCCCAACAAAATAGCACGGAAACAAGGAAATATAATAAATGACAAAAGTGAAACATCAAACGACGTCAATTTTAAATCAGATTTACCTACAAATGATATTGAACCACAAAATATGTATTCAAATTCTAAAGATAGTCTCAAATATAACAGTGAGTATTAAACTTTTATTTATTTTATCATCGGTTTTATCATACACATTTAGTTTAAATAGGTAAATAATTTTAAGTTTAAAAGCTTTATTAATTTAAAAGAAGTATCCTTTAAGATGTTCTTAGAACTTGTGGAACATTACCTAGATGCATTGAATCTTCAAAAAATATTTTTAAATATTATTTCAATCCAAACGAAAATTCCAAATATATTAGAAGTGGAAATCGTGCGGGTTCAAAGGTCACTAATCATATGTATCAAATCAAAAAACACAGAGGTCACCAAAATGTGAGATAATAAATACACTCGGAGAGAAGAAGAAGAAGAAGAAGATTATTTTAACTAACATGAAGATATTTACATCATATATTGTCACTTTGAATTGTCAAACTGACATTTAAATAAAAACTTCGCTGGTGAAAGACTTCTTAGAATCGCTGAAAACTAAATACATATCCTTCTTTTTCCCGTCAAAATTGCATAAGTCTGTCTTATTTATCTTACAGACTTTATTTGGAAGTTATAATTAAACGTAATAAAAAAAAACATAAACTATGAGTATGTCTTTGATGAATCGTATGACCCGCACGATAAGAGTGCCTTTGACTATAGGTATACATTTTATCCGTTGCGTTTCCTACAGCGAAATTAATTTACTGGTGTCGCCATCTTTAGAGTCTGTCGACTTAACACTAACAGTCAGATAAAAAGATTCCTATAATTCTTTCACAAACTCCTTGTATGTACCTATATGGAATAATTGTTTCTGTTGTTTAATGTGTGTTAATAACATTCAATTACTATACTTTCATATGTATAGAAAATTACTTTTTTCTACAATCACATTGAAAAGTAGGCTTTTTCGCTTGACATTGACAACGAAAAGTTGACGTTTCTTGAGGAGAGTTACTTTACGCTCACCGAGCATAAAAAATGGCAAAACGCTCGTTGCCCATAACAACCGATACTACAAACACAATTGTATTGACAGTGACAGATATAAAACTTTGAAACATATTTGAATTGACATATTTAAACTGACAGATTTTAAAAGTTTTAATGAATTCTACTTTATATTTGTTTTTAATAGTTACAATTAAGTGATTGCAGAAAAAATGTTGTAGGTATTACGAGCAAAAACGTGACATTATTGCTTTCGAATAATTACCGCGCTCCGCTTCGCGTCCCGTGGTAACCACTACTCTCAAGCAATAATGTATCACTTTTCGCTATTGATACATAAATAACTATTTCAAAGTATAAAGCTGGATTTTTAGACTATTGTTCGGTATTCGTAGTTTTTTTTATTTCCGCTACTAGAAAAATATCGTGTTGTTTCCGCGTTATTCTTTGTTGTTCGCAATTGACCAAATTTTATATCTTACTATGCCACGTAACTTGATATCTGCCATTCGTATCAATTGCCAACCATTTTTTATGATATATTTGTTGTACCGGGTGGTCCAATAAGCCGATCTCTCGGCTATATATCAGAAACTATTCATTTCACTTTAGGAGAAAAAATTCCTTAGGAAAAGTGGACAAGAGAAATTACTGGAAATTACTTTCAAGTTTCTAGGTTAACCGCTAGGGGGCGTAACCTGTAAAGAAAAACTTACAAACCAGTTTTTTGTGAAATATGCCCAATAATTATACCCAGTGTTAAATAAGTAAACTGAAAAAATGCCTAAACTTCACACAAATTTGTTTAATTACTTTTTATTCTATTTTTCCAAATTAAGGGTGGGGGAAAGTGGGAAAGTATTTGTGGATAAATACCTATAACTTTGGTTTGAATTAATCACATCTACTATAAAACAATGGTATTTAGTTTTAATTGTCATAGGTAGAGGGTACTTTCGAATGAAAAAAATTAAAATTTGTTTTCTTAGAAAATTTTCAATGGAAACACCCAATTATTGTGAATTATAATGGAACTGGATTAAATTCTCAACAAAACGGCGCAAACCGCATGTTGATAGCTTTTGTCGAACTCAAGATATAAATAAAAACGCATAAACATAAGTGAGTATAGTATTGACATCCTGTATTATAACTTAAAATTAAATATGGGAAAGAAATATCATACAGATATCTTGGTCATTAAAACTTGTTGTCCAATTGAATGTTCAAATTGTTTTTCATCGTTTTCCACACAAATATGTAATCTAGCACGCTTTGACATATCTGTTGCTTAAATTTCAGCTGTTGATATACTATTTATAGCGTTTCTAACGCACTGTTGCATGTCGTCTCACGTGGTTGATGAGTTTGGTACACTAAATCCTTCAATATTCCCCACAGATAAAAGTCCAGACATGTTAAGTCTGGAGATCTAGCTGGCCCTGAAAATATACTTACCCTTCCTATACATCCATTTGAATAACTTGAATTCAAATAATCTCTAACTCGTCTGGAAAAGTGCGCAGGACACCCGTCATGCTGTAATATCATATCTCATGTTTGTAAGGAAATATCTTCCAATAAAACAGACAACCAATTATCCAGAAAATCCAAATTTGTATCGCCATTTGAATTTCCAAGAAATATGAACCCGTGATCTTTCCGTCAACTATACCACACCAAACATTAGGACTCCATCTACCTTGAAGCTGCACTTCCTCTACCCAGTGCGGATTTTCTTCAGACCAATAATGCTTATTATGCAGATTAACACCACCCGCACTATTAAGCGTAGCGTCGTCTGCCCACAAAATTTTTGACATGATATGCCGTTGTTTTTCTAGCAGATTTGACAATTGCAGTAATCTGAGATTCAACCAGCATTTAATTGGACATTAAGTCTTAATGATCGAGATTTATGTATGATCTTTCTTTTACATATTTAATTTTAAGTTATAATACAGAGTGAGTCAATACTATACTTATTTATGTTTATGCGTTTTTATTTATATCTTGACTTTGACAATAGCTATCAACATGCGGTTTGAGCCGTTTTGTTGAGAATTTAATCCAGTTCCATTATAATTCACAATAATTAGGTGTTTCCATTGAACAATTTTCGAGAAAACAAATTTTTTTCATTCGAAAGTACCCTCTACCTATGACAATTAAAACTAAATGCCATTGTTTTATAGTATATGGAATTAATTCATCTACACTCTTTCTATTGACACTAATTTCGTTAAAATCGGTTGAGTCAAACCAAAGTTATAGGTATTTATCCACAAACACCTTCCCACTTTCCTCCACCCTATATTTGGAAAAATAGAATAAAAAGTACTCGAACAAATTTGTGCGAAATTTAGGCCTTTGTTTAGTTTACTTATTTAACACTGGGTATAATTGGGCATATTTCACAAAAAACTGGTTTTTAAATTTTTCTTTACAGGTTATGCCCCCTAGCGGTTAACCTAGAAACTTGAAAGTAATTTCTAGCAATTTCTCTTGTCCACTTTTCCCAAGGACCTTTTTCTCCTAAAGTTATAACATGAATAGTTTCTTATATATAGACGAGAGATCGGCTTATTGGACCACCCGGTACAATATCTCATTAATATCTTACTTTTTTATTATATTGATACACACATGAGACAGAATAACAAAATATAAAGAATCTGTCCAACCTATATACATATTACAATAATTACAAGCAATTTCGCTAATTATATTGTTTGTTTTTTTCAATTTTGGTTTTGAATTCTGCGAAGTTGTTTTTAAAACAAAATTTGTATGGCATAGTATTATGTTGTTCATTAATTGTACCATTTATTTTAGCTCCAATACCTACATATTTAACAGAACAGGCTCTATATGATATCATAGACGATTGTGAAACCAACAACAGCTACTCACCTTTAATTCGAACATTAGGAGAAATATTTAGTAGTATTGAAAATTTATCAAAAAGTTTTCCACAAGAACCGATTACTCCTACCAGCTCTTCAACAAATTTACAGAATGCAGGTAAAATAGTAATTATACAAATATAAATCTTATGCTTCACCTTAATTTACTAACATCAAGGCTAGATTTACACTCTGTTGACAGGCACGCGCCTAGCACTTTTGGCACCCTTGTGAAAATAAAAATAACCCATATTTGTATTACGTTCATATGTGAGTACAGTTATGGGTTAATCTAGATATTAACACAATCCATGTTAGAGTTTGTTAAACCATCCTTTGCCGTTACGTCATAATCTGTGACGTATTCTGCTGTTTGACGTTTGTCTTATATTAGTTGAATGTTATTTTACACTTAACCTCAAAATTATAATCAATGACATATTGTTGAAATTTGAATGTTGAATTGTTTACAAAATTTGACAACTGAACAGTCAAAAGTAACAAATAAAAATTATACTTTGGCAAGTTTATCTGGAACCGTGAAAGGAATGCAGTCGAAAACATTCGACATTGCCACGTTTAACTATGGAAAAGCTAAAGTGCTAACTATGTAGTGATAATAACTATAAATGGGTCTTTTTATTATTAACAATATTAAAAATATGATTAAACGTTAATTTTATAATGTGCTTGTTTCCTCGTATTTATTCTATTAACATTATTTTTCCAATTTATAAATATTAAAAGAGAACACTTTTCCAAATTTGTTATGGAATTCTTCAAGCTCTGGCAACGTTGTACGAAAACCATAATGACCACACCCTCCGAATTACATAATTGGTGATTTTTATTGACCAGCTGACTTCTTATTGGCAAGCGCGTGCGTATGTTCTTTCCTCTCACTTCGTCAATTGATGATATTGATTTATCCAGTGGCGTTGGTATTGTCAGTGACTTTTGTAATTTCAGTTTTACTTGGTAAAATAGGTACCGTACGCCATTCGTACGTTTGACAGATATACGCCATGTTTTTCCTCGCCTCTTACCGATGCCGCGTAGCTCCAGATAAACTTGCCAAACTATACGTCGACATTGGTTAAGAAATACGTTAATGACGTCATAATTCCGTCTCATTCATTCAAGTTGGACAATGTATGACGTAACGGCAAAGGATGGTTGAACAAACTCTATCATGTTACATATTCGATTGAATAAATGCTATTATTGCGAATATTTTCAAGAAATTGGGTTCCCCATTCTCACAGAACCACTATTTTTTCATTAATATAAATTTTTTTTGACAATATTTGTTGCTTTATCTTTTTATTACTTTTGAGTTCTGAGACTTTTGGCGCCATCCTGCACCACACGACTTTACCCTTATGTACGGCGCGGGACTGTCTGTTGTTCGTTATTCGTGATTCCCGCTGCTCGAAAATAAAACATCGATATCACATACATGCGTTAAGGCTGCACAATTTGGCAATGGCGGAACTTTTGAATATCAATTTCTTAATTCACACCTTATTAATGATGGAAGAATCATATAATGTAAACTAGTTATGTAAGAGAATAAGATAGACACACAGATTATCACCTGCATATACAAATGTAGTATTAACATTGGATTGAATCACATTAACCCTAATTATTTTACTGTGAGCACTTCGAAAACCTATGTGCAGGTCACATTCTACATAAGAATTTGTTCACTTTCGTTTAATAAAAAGTAATATTCGTCTGTTATTTCGTCCTAACGGTATGAAACTAAATCATTCATTTTTTGAATTTCCTACTCACTCCATATCTCAATTGTAGTTCATCGATTATTTTACCAGATGTCATCTCTAAGGGTAATGTCACATGAGACTATAATATATTGAATTTGTTATATTTATTCTTTGAGTATACAACATTATACTTTTACAACATGTTTCCTATAAATCTCAAGAGTCAATTAATCATATTAGTTAAAAACTTGCCTCAAGTAATTTTCAAAATAAAATTATTAACCAATGCGGTGTCCGGATCAAATTACTGCAAATAAATTGTGAATTAGCTTAATTTGACAGCAAAGTATTTGAAGCAGCGTTGCCGAACTCAGAATATTATCAGTAATTTGCCGAAAATCTACATTTTATTTCTAAATTTAGCCGCTAAAAGTGGACTAGGTACCACGTAATTGAGTTCTAAAGAAATTAGGGTTGCCTCGTTAAATCTATCTGTTCCATTTACGTATATTTACACTGATAAAAATGCAACCGGTACATTAAAGTATGTTTAGAAGATTCATGGAATTGAATTGTTCAGAACTTATGGATTTTTCTCCCGTTTTTCTATGCTCGGAATCTAATTGGAATCTATTTGAATTTGTCCACCTCTCATATTAGTTCATTGTCAACATTACTTATTTTCCCTTTACAATTACAAATTTAATACACTACCACAGTTGCCGTTTTTATCAAAAAAATTACTAAATATATTCTGTACGTTCCTTGTGGCATTACTTATTCTTTTTTTCTCTTATTTTTTTGGGAATCAAACTAAAATAATGTTTTTATATTTTTTTTATTTCGACGTTTCTGGACGAGCTGGAACGCTACCGTTGTCAAGATAAATTAGTAATTAAATAACTTTTGGTACCTATCTGACACAACGAAAAACTACCGAAACGTCGAAATAAAAAAATATGAAAACATTATTGTGGTTTGATTCCCAAAAAAATGAGAGAAAAAAGAAAAATTACTGTTACTGTAGTTATCATTTCAGAAAAGATACCTACAACTTTCGAATGTGATAAAGGAAAGGAAATGTAGGGAAAGCTAAAATTTTTTTAAAGAAAATTAATTTCTTCCACCTATGTCTACATTCCCAAGTCTGAATATAAATCAAACACTTAGGATTTTATACTGGTACTTATGGTCGTAGCTCATTTAAATAATATTACAATAATTATAACGTATACACACAGCTTCAGTTTTGAAGTACAAAATTGTATCTCTTTCAAATTCTTCTCTCTCGCTTTTAATCCTTTTGGAATATCCCTATATATAATTTCTGGGATAATACATTGATGACTAGAATTATATAAACCGATTATAAGATTATTGACGAAAATATCACTTCATTTGAGTTGAAGGTCATTGTGTAGGGCTATATTTAGACAGGGTAACTACCTACCTACCTACTTATTGTAAGAGGTTTGTTTTTGTTCACTCAATTCCGCTAAACAATTGGCAACGGCGTATTGTAAAATATTTTCCTACCGCCTAGACGCATATTGCCATCTATGTATATACATTAGAAGTCACAGTTTCATGTTATGAAATTTGAGGGCGGTGTGGCAGTCTTAATAAATAGTCGTTGTCGTGTTGTTCGTCGTTTCCACTGAAGTTAGTGCAACGTGCCTTGATATCTGTCAATCGTGTCAAACTATATATTGAGACGACCTCGTATAAGTGACATTATAATATTGGTTGATCCTCGTACAAATAATAATTTTGAAATGAAGATTAAAGAAATTAATTTTTATTTTGACATAAACGTCAGTGTATTAGTATTGATACAACAAAATTAATTAATTAATTAATTAGGAATTAAAATATTGTTATGAATACTATAATAAAGAAAATATAAACTAGAATTAATTTGTATAGTTAGATATTAATTAATATAAGTTGGTAAATTATAAAATCGTAACAAATAAAAGGTTGTGAACAATGGCAAGTACGCAACAGTTAAAAACGTAAACAAATGGGCCAATAACAATCGTGATATCGAGACATATGCTGGAAATCAGATGTGTAGGTGAATGACCTGTAAATAAAATAAGATGTCAAATGAATATACGGAAGTCATCTACCTAGTAGGAATTTGGAAAATATGAAAAAGTTTGTTGATAAAACAAAAAAGGAGAGCTGAAAATGTTTCGAAAGAGATAAGACGTCGAAAATTGAATTAAAAAAGTTAAAACTTTATAAAAGCAGTTAAAAGTGAGCTTCAAGATATTAAAGTGGTGGTTAACCTTTCTTTACAAGTTAGTAACACCATAGATAATATAACACTGATAGATGGGAATCTGACCCGTAGCGCTTCATATGACGAATTAATTTTACTAGTGGCGCAACCTTGAGGGTCGGAAAATGAAACTCACACATTTGACATGGTTGTGATCTCCGCTAACAGTGGAAAAAGAAGATTCCTGTAAATTTACAGTTTTTAGCGGCTGGCGCCATATTCAAAATTACTGTGATTTCATTTTTATTGCAATATGGCATTTATGGTCCATTATTTGATATTTCATTCAAAGTAACTCAACATTTTGATTGATATTACAATAATAACAATCAAATAGTCAAGTTAAATTAAATGAAATGTCAAAAATGGACCATATAATGCCTGGAGTGGGAAAAATAAAGCAATAATCATCAAGTTTATATATTTTATTCAAAATAAAAAGTACACAGCCAATAAAACGTTTTTTACATCTTTTAATGACAAACAGGAAGAACAAGAAATGTAGAAAATGTTTTTGAATTGCATACGATGTAAGGTGAAACGATTTTTTAAGGTAAGAAGCATTAATAAGTTTATAATTATTATCAGTGATCAGGGAACGACGCAAAGTACAGCAAATAGTGAAATATGACCCTCTCACCTTTATTATTGAAATACAGAACAAGATGCATATTGTGGAGTACAAACATAATCAAATATAACATATTGAAGTTGAAAAATCACAAAAATTCAATAAAAATCAATAA
>CAJUYG010004100.1:0-18002 GCA_910591675.1 Galerucella calmariensis
TGACTGCTATATACGATGCGAACTAACCTATTTTTTGTAATTATGTTACGAAATGTCATAATTTTAGTCTCATTTTATTTCTAAAATGTTCTTCATTTTGTCACTATACCTTGTTTTTAAACTAGGAGGAGCATTTTAAGAAACCTCACTTAAACCACTAGTACGTGTACTAGGTCATTCACGAAATAGCTTCTATAATATGTTTATCAATATTGATATAAAAGTATTAGTGTGGGTGTGGAGGCCTACCAGGCGCGTCCCCGGGTGGCGGATAGGGGAATGGTCAGAAGTGGAGGCATCTGTGTCAAAGCTCCTGATCAGTGGCAGCCATGAGTAGGGTGAGAGGACGTAAAACTCCTCAAAAGCCTTTGCGAAAGCTGTTACCCCGGACCAACTCCCCCAAGTGAAGGTGTGAAGGTACCGTGCCGATGTACTGGATGGTCACGGGGAATGTGGCCTCGAACGGTCTCCTGGGGACACCAGGCGAAACCCCATTGTATCCCAGCCTTACCTCCTCATGCGGGGCTCTGGGGTGGACAAAAACTTCCCTAGCTACTCGTGGGATTTATATGGACACGTATAAAAAACCAATAGAAAAACCAGGCACCGCTGAGACGACCAGCAACAACGACAAGGATGAAGTGGCCGTCGTAGGTAGCACGTCATTTTCAGAGGTGACCAACGAAGGCAGCCAACGGAAGGCGAGCTTTAAAGCGTACTCGCTGGAAGAGGTGGAGCGTATGTCGGAAGAGGATCTCCGCGAAGCCAGACTATCGGGAGCATCTAGAAAGAGGATGCAGGCTATCGTCATAAGAGGACGGTTTCCAGACACAATATCAGAGCGCACCCAAAGGGCGCTTGATATAGTGAGTGGCTGGTGTAGGGAGGAAGAACTGGCAGTGAACCCCCACAAAACTACACTGGTACCGTTTACAAAAAAGAGAAAATTGCAAGGTCTACAAAAGTCGCAAATTAACGGAGTGGAAATTCCATTTGCGAAAGAAGTTAAATACCTAGGGGTGATATTTTACCTAAAGGTCACATGGAATTCCCACATTGAAAAAACCACACACAAGGCCAGAATCGCCCTTGGAAGGTGCAGGCAAATGTTTGGTAAGAATTGGGGATTAAATCCCAACATGACCAAATGGTTATATACACAGGTTGTGAGGCCAATGATAACCTATGGATCAGTTGTCTGGTGACCCAGGACACTGCAGATTGGAGCGCAGAAGCAGCTAAGTGGTATTCAAAGGCAGGCCCGCTTAAGTATCACGGGGGCCATGAAAACGACTCCGACTGCGGCCCTGGAGGTAATAGTAAATCTACCACCACTGCATATCCTCATTCAACGGAATGCAAGATATGTTGGTCACAGATTATTTCAGAGACCTTCTCCGATAAGCCAAGAACACGGTAAGGTTTACAAAGAGCTATATGAAGAAATAAAGACAGATCCAATACTGGGAATGCCAACGGATCAGATTGCCCCACAATATAGTTTTAAAAACGACTATACAGTTTATATTCCAGAGAGAAAGGACTGGGAAGCAGGGCCTCCTATAACAGCGAATCTCAACTGGTACACTGATAGTTCGAAAACAGACTCCGGAGTAGGAGCCGGAATATATGGGGTACAAGAGAAGATCACGATCTCTCTAAGCCTATGGAGACATGCTACTGTCTTTCAGGCAGAGGTACTTGCGGTGCAATGCTGTGCAGAAGAGTTGATGAGACAGGAGGTGGATAACCAAAGAATCGTCATCTACTCCGACAGCCAAGCAGCACTTAAGGCGATACGCTCATATAAGATAACATCAAATCTGGTGTGGGAGTGTCGGAAGGCCCTAAACAGACTAGGCAGTCATATTAGAATGACCCTAGCCTGGGTACCAGGCCACCAAGGAATAAAAGGTGATGAAAAGGCTGATGAATTAGCCAGGCAGGGAGCAACGAAGGTCATGATAGGGCCAGAACCTTCCTGTGGAATTGCAAAATGCCTAAGTAAAGAGATCATCCACAAATGGATAAACAGCCAGGCGTTGCGCTGGTGGTATGAAACCCCAGGACAAAGACACCCAAAATTATTCCTTAAAAGCCCTTCGACAAAACTGTCACACGACCTACTATGTCAAAGTCGGGAAACGACGAGGATGATGGTGGGAATGCTGACCGAACATTGTAGGCTGAGGAAACATATGCACACAATCGGTCTTGCAGATGACAGCCTATGCAGTTTCTGCCAGGCAGAAGACGAAGCCGCGGAGCACATACTCTGTGAGTGCGAAGGCCAAGCAAGGGTGCGGTTTCACTTACTCGGAGAAGAAAAACCGAGTGCAGAGAGCTACGCAAAGGAGGCGGTGTCCAGGCTATTAGGTCTATTAAAAAGAATAAAGCTAGATATTGAGCTCTAAATATAGGGAGGACCAAAATAGATCTGCAAAGGTCGCAGTTGGATAGAACAAAGAGCCACTCCAATTCTAATCTAATCTAGTAAGCATAAATATATATTGTTCTGCTATAGCTGACATAGTACATTTTATATATTTACACATGGTTAAAATTAATTAGATAGTGGTAGCTAGTGTCAGGTATGCAACCAAACATACTATACATTGTTTTTAAACTAGGAGGAGCATTTTAAGAAACCTCAGTCACACCACTAAAAGTTACTATATAAAGAGGGTGCTCCGAAAAGGTAGTCTTCAGATTTTCCGAACTAATTGACAATTATGTGACATATGTATTATATTGCTCGCATGTGTTGTGTCCAATGAGGGATCAATGCAAGTCTACAATTCGAATCATTATTGGCCACAGGCCATGGCGGAAGTTGTAACCAAATGTCACATTATTGTGAGCAAAATGTAAGGTTATCATAAATAATTCATGTCAAGTCCCTAAAGTACATGATTATTCATTATAAATTATCCACCCCCTATCATCGTTATTATTACTTTTAGAAAAAAAAGTCTCATATAAAAAGTGTTTGGTTACAGCTGATTTTTCTCAATATCCTATCAAAAGTTTAGTAGAGTGCAAATTTGAGGGGATACAAAAATAATAGTTCTTTTTTAAATGGGACACCCTGTATATTTTCACATTTTTGGAATGGACTTTTTGTTCTGATTTCAAAAATTTACAATATATGTTACCCCTACCTTGTACCATTTTTGAGTTATGAAATGTTGAAAATCTGAGTTTTGGTAATTACTGTAAATATGAAAAAGATAATTTATTAGAGTTAGCTATGAAAATGACAACTAATATGTTTGATAATTGACATGAAATTTCACTTACCTCTTAATCTAGTTCGCCTCTTTTGTTTCCTTTTCAAGTATTTAATTTTGTCTGGATTTACCACTATTGTAGGATCACTATTTCAATTTTCATTTGACTCTTGTTTTATGAAAGTTGCACCAATCATTTTTCCAAATAAATCATTTTGAAGATTTAAGGTATGCATATCTTCATCCAAATCTTGTTTTAAATCAATAAAGTCATCCATATGGATGGTTTTATCAGAAACATTTAGCTGCAACTTCTCTGGAATATCTTATTGGAATCTCTATGCAATATTAGTGGAATAGTTCAACGCTCGGACATTTCAACGTTTCAGTAACGTTGTGGCTATGTTAAAATAACATTGCTTGCGAGGTTTAAAATGGTGTTGTAATGTTTATTAACGTCCTAGAAATGTTACTGTGCTGGCTGGGATATCTTCATTATAATTAAAGTTATAATTTCTTGCTTTATTTCCATATTGATTATTAGAAATTAACAATATATTTTTAGTAACAATCTATTGTATATAGGCATGTCCATTGTCCACCAACTGACAAGTTAAGTTGGAAGTAATGACAATGACAGTCGTCCTGAGGATAAACAATATGAACATTAGCCTTATATCTTCCTTATAACAATCTAAGACTTGACCAAAATACCTCATCCCCAAGACAAAGGTCCAAGCTATATTTTGTTAAAATTTGAACTCTTAATTTTACTGCTTTCTTTAGATTTGTTCATGGTCACCTACAACACTGTGAGAGAGGTGGCCATGGATTTGTTGCATACAAAATTACCTAAATTTTGTTACAAGTCAGGGGTGCCAGCTGTTTTGAGGTGTCTAAGAATTGTGACGATCAAAATAACTGAACTGCAAAGAACGATTGTTTGAATTGTTTACCATCAAATTTATCAGGCTACTGTCCCATAAGCCGACTTTATAGTAGGATAGTTGTTTTTACTATAAAAAACAAGAATATCTTCCCCTTTTAAGCTGGGCAAATTATCCCATGGGCATAACCCATTAAAGGAAGAAGAAGATAATATTAACCTAACTAGAGATAACCTCTGTTCCTGACCTAAATCCTAAAAATAGAGAATTTTTCTAAATAATAATGTTAAAGTTATCTATGATCGAACACTTTCGTGTTTATCGTTATGTGCTCAGTTAATTTTTTATAAATAAAAAGTTTTTTTCGCACTTTCAGGGTGACTAAGTATTTCATCTTTTGTTCTTCGGGACCAGCTTAAACATTTGATCAATTTAATATTAATTTGTGTACTTAACGGACTAGTAACGTAAATATCTATTGTTCTAGTTTCTAACATTACTTTGTGATGTTTACCTTTCAATCTTTCAGTAAAATGCAACTATTAATATACTGATTTTGTAATATACTCTTCATTTAATCATTCAATGGGTATTATCACTGAAAATTCTAACTCTAAACTCAGTTCATTTGATGTTACCACATGTTTTACCAAAATTCCTTTAATCATCCTTTAATTATGATGTTATTTAAAAATATTTCGTCAGAAAATTCACCAGATGTCACTAAGTCTTGGTTGCCAACTTAACCAGAGTAGTTTATACCAGTGGCGGCTCCTCGAAGGAGGCTAAGGAAGTTCAGCATCCTCCTCAACAATGTATCCAGCAAATAGCACCAGAAATATTTTGTTGATTGTTCTTCATTTTATTTCCAGTTTATCTAAAATGTTTTAATTTCACAATCAATTCCCCGTTTTCACTACTTATTTTAGAATCTGACAACAGCGCCCTGAGGCTAGATTTCACAAACATCTCTCTCGAAACACGTGTTGCTCAACACAGTTGCCGTTTTTTCTACCAGTCCAATTGCTAATACGGGAAAAAAAGCGGAAATGACTCTCCAGAGGCTAACCTAGCGGTTGCGATTATATACGAACCAGTACGAACTACGGAATACAGAATACGAGCATGGGTTCGTGGGAGCATGTTTTGTTTTAGATAATTAGCGGGAATGATTAAGTTTTGTTTTTTCTTAATACTTAAAAATTAATATTTGAACAAACTGATGTCATTTTTCAAATTTTACAACATAAATTCACTGATATAATTTATATTTATAATTTTTCAACTGATGAGGCTTCTTCCGTGAAAAGGAGGACATATGGGGGGGCGTCCATTAATTAGGTACGTGAGGCGTTTTTGAGAATCTTTCGACACCCTCTCCCCCCTTGGTGAGATATCGTGAAATTTTTCTCAACTCCCTCTCCTCACGCGAGATTCTTTAAAACCTTTATTTGGACTGTAAACGTGTTGGATTATTAAAAAAAAAATTTTTTTCTAATACATTCCTACTTTTATTGAAGACTAGCAAAGACTAGTATTTGTGAATATTAACGTAACTTTTTTTAAAACGCAACTTTACACCGTTTTCTGCGAGAAAAATAATTACGTAATATAAGCCCCCCTTCCCCTCAAGTGAGATTTGAAAAGACTTAGCTCGACACCCTTCTTCCCCTAGAACACCTCACGTAATTAATGGACGCCCCCTAATTTGGTAGCCAAGAAACTACATTATAAACAACTTTTTTATGAAATTTTAGGTACTATTAAAGGTCAAATTGAGATTCGATTTTCCGATTTACATGAATTGAGGTTTTTCGACTTAACCAATAAAAGCTTATTTGAATGTTTTTCAAAAGAGTTTTCCAATACACTTTTCGATAACTTAGTTCTAAAATTTAAATTTTGATAAAATAGCACTGCACAATGAATTATGCGAACAAAAAAATTTTTTGACAAGAGAAACTAACGAGAGCTTATTTATCCGATCTTTCACCACCCACCAAGTCAAATTTAGTAGTTGGGGTGCGCATGCGTCCAAGCAGCCTTTAACCTTCTATTCGATGTGACTAAATGTGAGCAAATTAGCCCAGTTGGTGGGATACTGAGTTTACAGCCCAGAGGTACTAGGTTCGAAACCCGGTTTGGGCCTGGGATATTTTTTATTTTTTAGTTATTAGTTTTTTATTTCTTATTTTCTGATAGTTTTATACATTATTACACTTTCATCAACCGGGTTTAGGCCTGGGTTTTCTTATTTTTTTTAGTTTCCTATTTCTTATTTTCTGATATTTTTATACATAGTTACACCAACGTTGTCAAATTTATTAGTAACATAACAATATTGAAGTAAATATGTAAATATCAGAAAATAAGAAATAGAAAACTAAAAAAAAAACGAGACAACCCAGGACCAAACCTGGTTGATCAAAGTGTAACTATGTATAAAAATATCAGAAAATAAGTAATAGATAACTAAAAAAAAGAACAAGAAAACCCAGGCCCAAACCCGGTTGATCAGAGTGTATCTATGTATAAAAATATCAGAAAATAAGGTCCTAGGTCCAAACTGGGTTTCGAACTTAGGACCTCTGGATTGTAAACTCAGTATCCTACCAACTGGGCTAATCTGCTCACATTTAGTCACATCGAATAGAAGGTTAAAGGCTGCTTGGACGCATGCGCACCTCAACTACTAAATTTGACGTGGTGGGTGGTGAAAGGTCGGGTAAATAAGCTCTCATGAGAAACTATACCTCCACGTTGGTATTTGCTGGCAACAATTAATTTTGGGCTGAATATTTTTATGTCCAGCCTCCTCTCATAAAAAGTTCGCGAGCCATCACTGGTTTGTACACTACTTGACATGAGGAGGAGATCATCTTTATTGGTTACCCAAATGGCTAACGACCGAGGTCTTTCTGCCACAGATTTTTACAATTTTCTTGTATAACAATTTTTTTCTATAAAGATATAATAACTAATGGGTCAATTTTGAGCATATCTGTAAGGTCTGTAAGCAATGTAAGATGTAATCGGAACACTTAATAGAGTCTGGTTCAGAGACCTACATTGTACTAATTTACAGCGTTTGCTTTGATACTCATTATTTTTGTCCACAGAGGGGCTTTTCTGGAATTCTCCTTTTTGCTTGACATGATTTGTTCAGATCTGAAGTTTCAAATTTGGTCACCAGATAACGTATTGCTTGGCTTTGAATAAAAATTTATTTTTTATATAAGCAGACAAAAATAATTTATTTTTTATTACAATATAAAAAAATAAGGTGTTGATGATTATTCTACAGACTTACTGAATTTTACAAAACAAAGAGCTCTAAATGTGAAGGTATGGATAATTGTAGGGGGTTACACAATCACATTTCACTGGAGACAGGTTTTTCATTGATATGAGCAAACAAATGTGTTACTAAATCACCTTTTCTGGAAAAACCTTCCAAGCAAACATCACATTTGTAAGAGTTGCCAGTTAGATTACTTTTTTGTGCATAAGATTTTGAACAAATATCACATTTGTGAGGGTTTTCTCCTGTGTGGATAAGCATATGAATGTTAAAATGACCCTTAATTTAAAAAGACTTCAAGCATACATCACATTTCTATCGTTTTTCACCTGTATGGGTACAACCTGCTGTATTTAAATAACTCTTTGAAGAAAAAGATTTCGAGCAAATGTCGCATTTGAATGGTTTTTCTCCTGAATAGTGATGTGAATGTATCTTAAGTTGATTTTTCTGCGAAAAAGTTTTTAGACAAATATCACATTTGAATGGTTTATCATCTGAATGAATACGCAATTCAAGTTACTTCTACTTGAGAAATCTCTTAAGCAAATATCGCATTTGTAAGATTTTTCGCCTGTGTGATGATGCATATAGGTTTTTAAATTTTGACTGTGCGAAAAAGATTTCGAACATATTTCCCACTTGTAGGGAGTTTCTCCCGTGTGGCTACGAAAATGTAGTTTAAAATGGCCCTTGGTTGAAAAATGCTTTAAGCAAATATCACATTTGAATGGTTTTTCTCCTGAACGGCGACGTAAAAGTAAATCAAGTTGATTTCCCTGTGAAAATGATTTAGAACAAATATCATATTTATAAGGTCTTTCTCCTGTGTGGCAACCCATATGAACGTTAAAATGACCCTTCCTTGAAAAAGACTCCAAACAAATACCAAATTTGAATGGTTTTTTTCCTGAATGTTGATGTGAATGTGCCTCAAGCTCATTTTTTTGTGAAAAGGATTTTGAACAAATGCTACATTTGAATGGTTTTTCTCCTGTATGTCAAAGCAAATTTATATTCAAATTATATCTAGATAAACAATGTCTCGAGCAAATGATACATTTAAATGGTTTTTTTCTTGTTATGCATTGCATATTATTTATATTTAGATGGAAAAGCTATGAAGCATATACCACATTTAAATGGTTTGTCTCTTGTATGGTAAGATGAATTTTTATTTAAATGGTCAGTGGGTGGAAAACATTTCATACAAATGTTATACATTTACTTTCGTCAGAATTAGAACAGCTACAAATATTGTCACTTATAACAACTTTATCTCCAAGATTGATTGTGTCCTGTAATCCTTATGTTTTAATTCTTTATCAGGAACTGTATCAATAGCTTCTCTTCTAATACTGTTAATTCCTATTTTGTTGCATTTAGTCTTTAACATCTTCTTCTGTTTTATACTAGAGAAATGACAGAAATATTCAACTTCCATTTTGTAAAGATTTCCACACACTTCACATACAGCTCGCGAAATTTCATATGGAATCATCCAAAGCAAGGTGGTTTATTTGAGCACTTAATATTAAAATTATGTTTACCTTTAGAATGGATTTTTATTTAAATTTTTTCAAGTTTATATTTTATGTTTAGAATAGGTGTAGGTACATACTTATTTTATTTTTTCAATTCAATTTATTGATCGAAGGGATTTTTAGTTTATTAATAATGGTTCTCTCAAGAAATACTGTTTTATTTTCGAGTTACAATGGCTAAAATAATATCCTATTGTAGTTAGAAATTAATTGTCAACTTGGTCAGAAATAATAAGATTAAACGTTAGCTTTGTGGTTAACATTTCAGAAAATAATAGTAGTTTGTACAACTAGAAGTTCGCAAATCTAGCGAGTGGGAAAAGTGATTTGCGTACAAGTTGTACACAATATTTTTTCTACAACCACATTTATTAATGAAAAAATATAGTAATTTATATATAGTCAAAGGCACTCTTATCGTGCGGGTCATACGATTCAACAAAGACATACTCACCGTTTTTGTTTTCTTCTAATGCGTTTAATCATAACTTCCAAATAAAGTCCGTAAGATAAATAAGACAGACTTATGCAATTTTGACGGGAAAAAGAAGGATATATATTTAGTTTTCAGCGATTCTAAGAAGTGTTTCACCAGCGAAGTTTTTCAAAGTGACAATATATGATGTAGCTGTCTTGGTACGTCTATGTAGCTATCTTCATGTTAGTTAAAATAATCTTCTTCTTCTTCTCTCCGGGTGTATTTGTTATCTCACATTTTGGTAACCTCTGTGTTTTTTGATTTGATACATATGGTTAGTGACCTTTGAACCCGCACGATAAGAGTGCGTTTGACTATAGTTATTTTATTTAAACTTTGAACAAATAGTAGTTTGTACAACTAGTGCGCAAAGCGTCACTTTTCCCACGAGCACAGGAGTGCCGCAAATCTAGCGGGTGGGAAAAGTGATTTGCGAACAGGTTGTACACAATATTTTTTCTACAACCACATTTATTAATGAAAGGAATACATTAATTTATATACCTAGTTGTTTTACTTAAACATTGAACAGAAAGAACTTCTATGAAAATAAATAGAAAAATCAGTTGAATGTATAATTAATTGTAAAATTCAAACAATTTTGTATTGAAACCTCAGGTAACAAATTCTCGGTTGCAACTCGAGCCTTTTCGATAATATCTGGAGGAGTATTTTCAATGTCCGAATTGGACAACTTAAAAGATAAATTATTTTGATCTTGGTTCGTAATTCCTAAGATAATGCTTAATAGGTTAATGTTTTTAAAATAAATAGTTTACTTACTTTTGATTTAAATATTAAAACTGTACCCCAATGAGAAATTAACTATTAGGTTGAATTGTCTAAAAAATTGACAGGTCTAAGGTAGCTTTGTTTATCATTTCGGTGCGGAAAAGTGGCATAGCGTGTACTGTTCGCATTACTTTTCCAACGGTTATCAAAAGAATTGAGGAAAGGCCTGCTTTACGTATAAAAATTTGTGTAGAAAACCGTGTTTTGCATAGTGGTTGTAGGAAAAAATATTTAATGATCACTTCGAAATTTTGATTTTTGGTGGAATAGTCTATGGTTTATTTTATCAATCGCCGATTGAAGGAATATCTCAAATTAAGTAGCTGCTTTAAAAGTCGATGAAAACACTCAGACAAATTCGAATATCTATTTGACAATTACAATCAAAACGTGACTTAATTATGTCAATCAATTAAAATTATGAACATTTGAAAAATATCTCATATACTGAGTATGAAGTAACTTTAACTGTTTCGTAAATCTATTTTCAGTCTATATAAATTTCCTAAAAATATTGCATTCGAAAAATTCATAAATTATTTTCCACTACTAGCTGTGAAGTTGACAATTATTGCTTTTTCTAGCCAACTGAGAAGTTGAACTTCTCTATTAGTGGTTAATAATTTTTTTTATTATTAACCTAGGTCAATAATGGACAAATTCAAATATTTTGAGGATTCAGGGATAGTATTTCAAAAAAAACTTGTGCAACATAATTTTGTATACATCTTTAACATATTTGCTGCTTGGAATTACCTATCAAGATAAAATTATTTGAATAAAAATACCATTAGTTTAAAATTTGGGCTCAACCAAAAAAGACTGATGACATATGACGAGTACGTTCATAAATATATCGAAAACTGACAGTGTTCTTGTCAGGGGTGCGTTCATAAACGAATGTACAAAGTAACAATTTACTCTGTAATGGAATTAGTTGACATTTGAAATGGAGCACATTGTGACTCGTGATTTATGAACGCATTATGGTAATATAACTGTCGAATTTTAATTAATTAATCAGACATCTCGACGAGTTATAAAATTTGTAAGTTTCGTTGTTGTTCGTTTCCACAACTTTGTTTATGTTATTTTATTTCCCTCTGTTCTTTTATATCGACTATGAGCTGTATTAGGTGCAAAATATCAGACAAAGAAGAAATTTTAATAGTTTCTCTTGGAAAAAAAGTTGCGCCACAATGAATAGTAAATTATGTGGAGATTGTATTGGATCACCTGTGGTACAATATTCTGGTGGGCGAGGACAGAAGTGTCCTCAGCAGTGAACATATTAACTGCAATCCAAAGACAAGCCCTCCTTCGACCCTCGTATCGTTCGTCAGAAAATTTTGAATATGGAATACGAAAGACTATTAAATTATCAACTTTTGTGTAGAATTTAAACGCGAGACATCGAGATGAGTTACGGTAAATAGCGGAGAGATCAGGAACTTTGTCTATTACTACCCTGTGGTTTTTATGAATACTTTTACAGAAGCAAGTAGAAAAACGGGGAAAAAGAACGTACGGTCAGAGCCGGTAAGGTTATCACAACGATGGAAAACTACTCTCGTGACACGAGACGAAAACGCTTTAAATCTGCCGGGTAATCAAATAAATTATGGCCAGGCCACTACTTTCATATTTGATTATTCCTTGAATCTAAATTTAACGGGCAAAATACTTTTCCCAAAAACAAACAAGAAATTTCAGAGGACTTGTACCTCGGAACTAAGAAAAACGTTTAAATCTGCCGGGTATTCAAATAAATTATGGTCAGGCCACTTCCAGATTTGATTATCCCTTGAATCTAAAGTAAACTGGAAAACTATTGTTAAGAAAAAATTATAAATGAAAAGCTACGACGGAGCTGGAAAATAACGATTTAAATCTGCCGGGTAATCAAATAAATTATGGCCGGGCTACTTCCAGATTCGAATATCCCTTGAATCTAAACTAAACCGGCGCACCAATTCACATAAATCTTAATTGTTTATTAACGACCTGTGAAGAAAAAAACTGTAAACTCAATATGAAGCCGGCGAATAATCAGATACCAATTAATTTAGCAATGAAATCAAAACACATTTTCCAAAACAAAGTTACATTAATTTACGATCAAACTCAAACAAGTTTTAACTCTACAAAATTATTACTACTAAAATTTTATTATTTTATGTCTGTGCTTTCGCTTGACCCATTTGAAATTACCTTCTACGTTCCTGTCCTCCAGAGTGTGCATTTCTTATCAAAATTTCCTTTCACCTGCCCCCACCTTTTCCATCTCCCCCCCATCGAGTAAATTTCTCTCGCTGATCGTGCCTGCTAGCGCTGAGCTTTAGCGAAGCTTGTCACCTTGTCAGTACCCTTCTATTTTTCAAATAGTCCAGAGTGTGTCAACAAAGTACAAAGTATTCAGTCATAGATAATATAGAGACGGATAGATAGGACACTGCAATGTTAAGGTCTGAACCTGAGTTTCAGCGCCACCTCTTCGTTTGGAAGAAACTAATTTGAAAAAGTGGCGGCAAATTTGAATTTATAATCCATTATCTGCTATTTAATAATCCACGGGCGCGTTATTAAACCGAGTTTAGGTTTATGTTAACAAAATTTAAAATACAAAATGAATTCTGAAGATATTTATTGGTGTAATTACATTTAAATACAGGTATATAATAGTAATACATAAATATTAATGTAAAAAATTAAAACTAGTATGATATATATTGTTATTGAATATAAATATACACATACATAAATAAATTATATATTTGTGATACAATAAATGTGATAAAAAGTTTATATTATTATGGATCAAAATAAAATTAAATCGTATTATGTGCAATTTTATAGAATATAAACTATTATTTGGGAAATGACAAGTATGTAAGTGAAGGTAAGTTTACAATATAATTTTAAATAATATAGTGAATTGGAAAACAGTAATTGATTGGTTTAAAAAAATTTGGGTTATTCATTGAATTTGATAAAGGAGAAAAATCATTTAAAAAAGTTTATAACGCAATGATGAGTAAAAGTATTGCTAATTTTTATTATTTGCTCTACAGGAAAGGAAAGAATGACAACAAATTCCAGAAAATTATCCAACATTTTTAATTTTTGGCAATGGAAGGCGAATGCTGTGCTACGATTAACATGATACCAAATAAAACTTTTCAAAGATTGTTTCAAATTGTTGATAAAAAATATTGGTTTTGTATCAATGATCTTGTTTTTTTCATTATTTACCAATAAGAAACTGTTGCCTATATAGTTATGTTGATCGAATGAATATAACTCAACACTTTCTTCATACAAAATTTGAAATAAAATATTTAAAAGGTTTATTTGACAATTTTTGTTAAATAAGAATAAGGAGTAACATAGAATCAAACTCCTGATGTTTCGCTGGGACTCATCAAAATTAAATAACAAATATATACACATTTAAAAACAATAACAAACTATAAAATTAAACGATGAAATAAAACAATTCAATTTGTTCCAATCTTTATTGTATTTGAACTAATGTTCAATTTAAATTTGTGATGCCTTTCGCTAACAAAGCAGCTTTATCAAACAAGTGAAGGTAGAAAGAAATATTTTTAAAGCATATGTTTGAATACAAAATTTTAGGAATATAAACAAAATTATTAGTAAAGGTTTACATGGAAATAAAGTAGGTACAAAGAGTACTTAAATACGGAATTCTAGGAATATTTATTGAATTGAAGTTTACCTGAAAATAAATTCACTACAATCATTGTTGAATTATCTTCTAGTTAAATAAGTTTAATAGAATGGTTGATATCTATTTCTTCGTTAAGAAGATTACCTGAATATTTTTTAGAACTGTTTTCCAGCTGCATCTTGAAAAATCTGGATCTTTTTCGGTCCATAGACGATGTGACCTAAAACAGATGATTTAATAAAACATGTTGAGGTATTTAAAGTGAAATTATTATCTTTTCAAACAAATCTGATTTAATAAATTTTTCAGCTTCTTCTAGGCGTTTTTGAGAGATATCTTAGAATTTATTGCCCACCTAGCCCTTCGTTTGAAAAAGGAAGCTCTACGGTAAAGGTGTCTTGCCTTTGGGGTTAAGCTAGAAAGCCTGGTAGTTTGCACTTCAGCTAACAAACCTGAAATATCAATTGAAAACATATTAATACAAGACCTCATATCATCCTCAGTAAAATGGCAGTGACATACAATTTTTTGGTTTGTCATACCATCTTCAGACAATCTTTTATTTTTGCATATATCCACCCACTGTTGGAACAAAGTCAAATTCTTCCTAGGGTTAGGAAAACGATGTTTCATACACTCTCCTCCATTCTTTTCCCAGCAATAAATATGCACCATTTCATCTAAATAGCAAACCTAAAACATCAATTCATTTAAACAGGCTTTTTATTTGGTTTTGCATTTCATAAATAAATATGATTGTGGTGAGTTCAAAAGTTGAAATTTATGCATATATTATAAGAGTTGTAAAATTACTTACCAACAAAATCTGAAGAAACTCCAATAATGCAAACAGAAATGAAGAAGGTTATGAATGCAGGTACGCAACTAAAATGTATAACATTTGTATAACAGGTTGCATAGCTACAAGATCCTGCTATTCGCGCCATCTCTTCGTTTGGAAGAAACTAAAAACGTGGTTTGACCTTGGCCATATAAGTGTCTACCCTGTGTATTCAGTACGTTAAGTGTTACGATCGTTTTATTGGAAATAGTGACCAGGGTAGGGAAACTCCGAACGAGCGAGGGTACCGCCACCTAGGGGGTCGGAAATATACTAAAATTGCGGATTTAATGAGAACATGAAGAGAACTGTAACGCCGTTGAAAGATACTTCCACCTGCTGCCACCCACTTCGACTGTTTAACTTAACCTAATAATCACTTGTTTGTAGACGTGTCCAGTCTAAATTATCTACGTTGTTGGCGATTTTGTCAATTTTGTGCCTTAGTAGTAAATTTTCCAAGTTATTGTATATATATATAATATTTTGTTTAGGTCGGTGTGTTAGTTTAGTTTAGTGTGGACTTTTTTATATATAGACAATGGCAACAAAATGTATAGTTGAGGACTATAGATACTGTGAGGTGCACCCGGTAAGTTTTTTTTAATAATATAAAACATGTTTAATTAACTGAAAAGTGACAAAATATTGAAGTAGTTACTCTTTTATACAGCTTTAAACTTCCGAGCCATGAAGAACAACGTTCGGTTTGGCTGGAGAGAAGTGGAAACCTCTTTTTGGATTTAACAGGGCACAAAAATTGGAGAATATGCCCTCGTCACTTTGGCCAGGTCTGCTTTGTTAGAGTAGAAAAAGGCAAGGGCATGGTATTGAAAAGGTTTTCTTTGCCATCCCTGTTTTTGCCTGGTAAGTAAATTTTTTTGTACATATATTTATTGAATGTTATTATATTAGAGTGTTTTTTTAGATTACAATCCAAAGGAGGGATCTGATTTTTTGTTTCCCACTATGGTACCCTCACAGGTAACAGCTCTTCAGCAAAATAAAGGTATTTATTGTTGTAAGTTTGATATAATTTAACTGATACAAAGTTTCTGTAGATGCGATGAAAGAATCTGTTTTTTATTCCCCAGTTGGGAAGGTGACAACAACAACCAAAACCTATTCAAGGGAATTGATTAATGGTGAGTTTTTTTGCAACTCGTTATGATATAATTTTGGCAGTCATACAATGTACCTAAGAAATATTAACATAATTCTTATGTTACAGCTATTCCATCCACGAGCCGGGTGTGTGAGGAAGACATTTTGCAGAGCATCAAGCCATTATCAAATAATGGTATGTATCAATTAAAATATCTTCTATATGTGTCTTTTGTCATATTATTTGATTTGTTTAATTTCCATAAAAAACAAACTGAATAACATGTTTTATAGTACTATATTAGTAAATGATTAAATTGTCTACAGATACTGCAAATATGTATGCTCCACCTCCCAGAAGTAAAAAAAAGAATTTCTCGAAGAAAGGTACAAGCGTTTTTCAAAGGTCAGTAGTGAGCTATATGAATAAAAATATCCAAATTTAATTAGATAATATAATATATTAGTCATGATAGTCATAACCAAGTCATAATCATAAGCAAACTAGAAATGGATGTGTTTCATGTTTTCTTCAATATACATCTGCCTATCTGCCCACAGAAACAGTTGCTGATAGATAAAACTATTTTTTTATTTGTACGAAACAATGTTATTCTTAAAAAATATCTTTGAAATGAGTACATTTAACTCAAATTACTTTCTTTATTTGCAGAAGCCGAGGCATCAACAAAAAAAGATTTTTACAAGACAGTGACCCTCATAAAGCGCTTTAGAGCGAAAAATGTTGACCAAAAAGATATAAAACATTTTGTGAAACTAGTTACTGAAAAGGAAGGATTAGTGAACATCTTGGGTAATTACTCGAAAGTGGCCCTCAATTTTTTTGAATCAAATCTGAAAAATTTGCGTATGAAGCCCAAGGGGCGTAGGTTCTGCCAAGATGACAAATTGTTTGCACTGTCATTGTACAAGAAAAGCGCCCGAGCATATCGCTTCCTGTCCAAGTTTTTCAGCTTACCATCTCGGAAATCTTTAAACAAAATCCTGAATAGTGTATCCTTTTTACCAGGTGTAAATGAACACATTTTCACACATTTAAAGATCCAGGTCAGTAAGCTGGGGGAGGAGGACAGGTATTGTGTTTTAATGTTTGATGAAATTTCTCTCCATCCTCATTTTAAATATAATCTGAAAACACATTCTGTAGATGGGTTTGTGGACTTAGGTGTTAGGAAGCGAAGGTTACAGTTTGCTGACCACGCCCTAGTATTCATGGCAAAAGGTATTAGTAACCTTGGAAGAACCCATAATTTTGGTTTTTGTGAAGGTACCACACCAACAGTCGACTTGGTGCATTGCATCAAAACGATTATTGGAGAATTGCAGGCGATCAGTATCACTGTGATCGCTACTGTATGTGACCAAGGTGCCACTAATCAAGCTGCCGTGAATCAATTAGTAGGACCTAGTCGCACTGGGACCCTAACTTACACAGTTGGAGATCCTTCTCAAGAGATCGTTCACCTTTATGATCCCCCCCATTTATTAAAGGGGATCAGGAACGGTCTTTTATGTAAGGATCTTCAATACGGGATGAACGGCAGCAACAAAGTGGCATCTTGGTCGCATTTATCTCGATTATATGAAATCGATCGAATGCAAGGACCATTCAAGCAATGCGTTAAGTTGACTGATGAACATGCCCATTTTTTCATTATCTTCTCATATTTGTGTATTATGTATTTACTAAAAGTTATGTGTTTGAAAACAATACCTCCTTTTCCTATTTCAGTGATTATTGATTTTTATTGAATGTTTGTGAATTTTTAACTTCAATATGTTATATTTGATTATTTTTGTACTCCACAATATGCATCTTTTTCTGTATTTCAACAATAATGGTGAGAGGGTCACTGTTCCACTATTTGTTGTACTTTGCGTCTTTTCCTGATCACTGTTAATCATAAACTTATTAATGCTTCTTACCTTAAAAAATCGTTTTACCTTACTTCGTATACGATTCAAAATAATTTACTACATTTATTGTTCTTCCTGTTTGTCATTAAAAGATGTAAAAAACGTTTTATTTGCTGTGTACTTTTTATTTTAAATAAAATATATAAACTTGATGATTGTTGCTTTATTTTTCCCACTCCAGGCATTATATGGT
>CAJUYG010004101.1:0-17994 GCA_910591675.1 Galerucella calmariensis
CCGCATCTTTTGTGCTGCATTTCTATTAGTTCCACTCCGTTCCCTTTACGTACCCGATAATTTTGAAAAAAAAAAACTGACCGGCTAACTCTTACGAAAGATACATTATTTATATCAATCTCTATCATCTGACACTAACGAGTAATAATTAAGTAAATTTTTTGGGATAATTTTGTATTATTATCCACCATGTTTTCTTTTAAGTGTCGGCCTGTGATTGGTGGAAGTAAATAGAGAGAAAACAGTAAATATAAAACCTTTTCTTTTGATACGTCTATCGCAATGGGTATAATAAGCTGAGTTATGTGTAATAGGTGGAGGTAGAGAGAGAAAATAAGTTAATAATTTGGACAATTGACTTGTTCCATTTCACAAATTGCAATTGTTACTGCACACATGGTGTTCAGATACTCTTGGATCCTCTGAAATGCTAAATGATAAATTAAAAACCGCGCTAACCCCGTATATATTTAAATTCCTAGCAAATATCTGGAAAAAAAACTGTTTTTATCTTATCTTCGCCGGCTTGTCGTGTCTTTTGATAGAAAAATTATCAAAGACGCCGCACTATCTTCAAAATGAACACTCTAGAACATCTTGAAAAAAAAAGACGAATACATTCGTCTCTGGTATTATCATTTCAAGTACCAACATTTCCTTTTTTTTTGATTAGACGTTCTTTGATATTTTCCTAGTAATATACGGAGCGTTATTTCATTAATACTGTGAACTAAAATATACATATACAGTGTGGAAACCAATTATGGAATAAAATTCTTTATGTCATTATTTTAAAAAATTATAAAAAATGACGAGACACGTCAACTTTTGAATTGAGTTGTGCGTTATGTAAACATAAATTTAAATGTACAGGGTGATTCACGCAAGAATGCCATAGTCGGTGTTGTTTTTGTTTAATGAAACACTCTGTATATTTGCATATTTTTGAAATCCTCTTAATGAACCGATTCCAAAAAACTTAATAATGTATGTATGGTCAATTATGAATTATACAGGGTGCAATTTTAAAATTAATAATTTATTACACTTGAAATATTGGTACTTTTTTTAATGAGCTAAATATGCATTTATCAAAAATTTAAACTAACTAATTATTGGACGTATTTGTATATTAAACAAAACCTGCTACGCCCATGAATATTATCATAATAAATACCTAAAAATTGCCTAAAAACACCAATAATTAGACAAAATCGGTAAATAATGTGGATTGTTTTAAATCGGTAAATAATGTGGATTGTTTTCTATTCAGTCAGTTGTTGATGTGTTGACAGTTTATACTGAAAAAGTAAAATCTTTGTCAAACACTCTTTCCTTGTCGACATAACAATGAAATATTTAACTGAGACTCACCGAATTGAGATTTTAATGATGATCGGGTACGGGGATAACTGCAGAAGTCAAGTTGAAGTGGCAAACTTATTTAATCACAGGTATCCCGAATTGCCTAATATTTCACAAAGTACTGTGTCTAAAATTCATGCAAAATTCAGAGAACTTGGACATGTCAAACCATTGAAAAGAAAACCACACTTCGTTGAAGATGATGTGAAAGTGGATATTTTGTTAAGTGTAGAAGAGAATCCAACTTCAAGTACACGTCAAATTGCCTGTGAAAATAATGTTAGTCATACAACTGTTCTAAGATGTCTTCATAAAGAAAAACTACATCCCTACAAATTAACTTTTGTGCAGGAGTTAACAGAAGACGATCCAGATCGTAGAATGGATTTCTGCGAAAGATTGATGAATAAGCTGAACAGAAATGAGATAGCTCTTGGTACCATTCTTTTTTTTTTGACGAATCGACATTCACATTGAATGGAGAGGTGAACCGACAGAACTGTAGATATTGGTCAGCAGAGAATCCTAATTGGATGCGTGAGAAACATACTCAGTACCCTCAAAAGGTGAACGTTTGGGTCGGTCATTATAGGCGACCATATTATTGGTCCTATATTTATAGATGGAAATTTGACAGCTGAAAAATATTTAAATATGCTTAGAAATGAAGTTATTCCTGCGTTGGCAACCTTATATCCCAACGCAATAGATTCTAGCTTACCGAATGAAAATGTTTGGTTCCAGCAAGACGGGGCAACACCCCATTATGCTATAATGGTGAGAACTTATTTAGATGAAATCTTCCCCAATAAATGGATTGGACGAAGAGGTACTATTGAGTGGCCAGCTAGATCGCCAGACCTTACGCCGTTAGATTTTTTTCTGTGGGGTTATCTCAAGAACAAAGTATATGCAACACAACCAACTAGCATTGTAGACCTCAAAGACAGGATAACTACAGAAATACGGAATATTCTTCTTACGGATTTTATTTGGAAGTTATGATTAAACGCAATAAAGGAAAACAAAAACGGTGAGTATGTCTTTGTTGAATCGTATGACCCGCATGATAAGACTGCATTTGACTATATACAAGACTTTTTAGCTCTCTCTGTATATAATATACCGCCGATTTGGAGTCTAACGTGATTAGAACCCCATAAATAATCCTCCTATTCTAACCGGTAGCTCTCGAAAAGACTAAAAAAAATTCCGAAATCGAAAATCCCAGTCGGCTATGTCTTGTTAACGTGTAAACGTTAAATGTAGCGTTAAATCCCCGACCAGTCAACGCTATGTTGCGTCAGAAACGTGGCTCGTAGAAACCGCCACAGTACAGCTACCGTGTTTTGTTTTGGCCCGATCGTTAGACCCTTCACGCCTACTTGATGCCCTGTGTCTCTTCTATTCTATATACTCGTCCGATTTGCTTTTGTCGTTTTGTACGAAACCGGCCAAACCGGATGATTTTCAACCAGAGGTGCAACTAATTTATTTTTAAGAAAAATTTGGAGTTGAAATGTTTTAAAAACGCAAATAATTCAGGTTAAACTCGGCCATTTAACGAGCCATATTGAGATCCTAAGGGCTCGAGCATCAAATTTCTTTAGCTGCAAATTTTTGTGCCAAAAAACGGCCAAAAACCAGCTAGAATATGTCCAGCGTTTGATAGTTAGCCTGCCTTGAAGTCCATTAGTCTATAATGGAACTGCAAACAACAAAAATAGATGTAGGGCATACACAAAAGATCTTAAATGTCCCAATGTAACAATAGAGTACACGCATATTTCATATTTTGATTGGATATTAATTTATAATAGTAAATATGATATCAAAAATTACTAATAATAGGAAATAAACCAGTTTCCATTGGAAATTACTCCCAATTTTTAAAATAAAATTCAAATTTCAATGCACTTTCCGACCACAACCCGAGGATTTCCGAACGCTACCGATGATACGTGTGATGTCATATCTCTTGTGTTTACTTATGTCAATATGGCCAGTATTGCATTAGGTTATGTGTAGTTGTGTGTTTATATTGTATTTTACCTACGACCCCCCCTGTAATCAGTCAATAACACACAGTCGGTATCAATGTAATGACAGCTATTACGCACTGTAAAAAAAACGCACAGCTGTAAAGTAAATCGCACGGCTTCCCTAGCAACATCTTAGAAACTGTCAATAGACGTCTCCATTTTATTCAAAATTTACTATTTGAAAACATTAGATATGGCCACGTTTAACTGTGAAAAGCACAAAGGGCTATGTATATGTATTGATTATAATTGAAAAATGGTCTTTCGATTATCAACAATATAATAATAATGATTAAACGTTAGTTCTTTACTGTGCTTCTTTCATTGGTAATAGAGTAATATAGATGGAGTTTACCAAGCACCTCTAATTATGTAACTGTTATTTCTTATGCTTCTTATGAAAAATACAAGTACAAGTAGGTCGTAGGTAAAGTATAGTACGTAACTCGTGTTGTAGAGCATTTTACGCACTCACGGAATTACGCACTCGCCGCTACGCGGCATCGTGCGTAACTTTTCCATTCGTGCGTAAAATGCTCCTTACCACATACGTTACGTATTATACTATTAATTGCTTCATCGACGTAAAAATATCGTATGTTTGAGAACATTACGTGTTTGTGTGTGCTTTTTTTATTTTTAAAAGTCAACGTGAAGTGGAAAGTGGACATAAATATTCGATATTTCCGGGGATATTTTAAAACTTTTGGAAGAATATATTCTATTTACTAGTTCAGTGTTCAGTGACGATTCTTTCATATTTTGTGAGTAAAGATAAGGATAGCGAAGGTTTTGTAAAAGCACAAACTGATAACTTTCCCAACGTAGACTCATTTATGCTGCTTGAATTTATGAAGTCATCAGCTGCTTTAATGTCGAGGAAATAAGAGGAGTTTAAGCATTATCGTAAGTACGATTTAAACTATTTATTATTTATATAATATATACCAACCATATTTCAATGTGTGGTCCTAAGAAAATGATGTTTTTATGGTTGATTCCTAGACATATAGGTACATAACTCTAAACTATTCAGGAATAAAAATTACCTGCATAGAAGTAAGTACTTACATAAAATGGTCTTCACAAACAAAAGTAATGCCCTTCTCTTAAGTGTATTTTTGCTTGCGCCACCAGGTAAAGTAACAAATATTTTGTCTGGAGTTTTAATAGACGTTGATTTACACACTGGAACAATGCAATACTTGGAATACAAAGTATTTTTTTCGGCTTTATCCATTTTTAAAGCTTTCAGAAACAAATTAGGTCACAAGATCTCAGAGCGTGATACACGAATAAGAACATAAACAAATGACGTTACTCCATGGGGCAGCCATCTTTATGACGTAAAGCGCGTTTTGGGGGACTTTCAAATTTTATGATTTTTAAAGTCGTTTTAAAAGTAAAATTTATATTTTTTTGAAAAAATAGGCATGCAAGGTGTTAGGAGACCTGATAAAGCGTCAACTCCCACCAATAGCAATAGCACCAATAGCAGTCAAAACCTTTCCAATAAAACCGTCAAATTTGACACTCTTACATCCATTGTAACCAATTTAATATTTTCACTCTTCAATTTATACAATTCTACACCACTGTGTTAAAAATCTGTTGGTTGCTCATTCGCAGTTTAAAAATTTCAATACTCTAATCCTATAATAGTATACTACCACTCTATCTAGTGTCAGTAGACCGTGGTGTTATTGAAATGACATTAGAGCTTTGATAGAATTTTGGACCGTGAAGTCTACCGAACATATCTATAGAATAAGAAATGTTGGGGTGTGTAAATTTCAATTATTTTTTGGTACTGGACATTTTTCTTTTCAAGAAAATCTTTACCATTTTATAGGAATATATACAGAATGTCTCATTTTTGAAGTATATGAAAAGTCGCCTCGAGCTAAACTCAAACTAAGTTGGGTTTGAGTATGAGTGACTCTCAAGTGTCGACTATGTCATCCATATTAACTGGAAATTTAGTGACAAAAGCCGTATAATCTCATCCCCTACAGGATTTTCATTGTAAGGATTACATTTTAGTCCCAGGTGTTTTTAAAGCATAATGACAATTCCCAAAATTTGATAATAACATTCCCTTCTAATTTCTGTCATATTTAACGACGCATTAAACCTTGAAATTGTTTAAATAATTAAGAAAAACTGGCAAGCAGCCACTTTGTTCCAATAGATTATTCATAAGAACAGATGTGACTTTTCTTACATGCCCTTACGTTTCTGTAAAGTCGCTATTTATATATTTGGCGTGACATGAAATATTAAATCATAAACTAGGAATGTCTTGACAAAACAATGTTTATCTTAAATGATAACAAATAGAAAATTTTGACGGGTTAAGTGTGAAGTATATAATATTAAATACTTCTTTCACTAATAGCTGTGAACTTGACAATTATTGCTTCTTCTAGCCAATTGACAATTTGAATTTCTCTATTATTGGTTAATAATTTTTCTATTATTAACCTAGATCAATAATGGACAAATTCAAATATTTTGAGAATTCAGATAATTATAGTTTTCACCACTACTAATTTCTAAAGACTCAGATACACTAACAAAAATCAACGTAAAAGACCCCGAGTACTCTCCGATGTTCTTGCAAGCTGCGTCGCAAGCTCCAGCGGATTTTATTGAAAAATGACATGCTTTTTGGAACTTTAGTTCTTTTCGTCAGGTTATGTTTGAGCGACCAGGGGTCGCGACGCAAAGGATCTGACCGTTACGTTACGTTACGTTATATTACGTTGCTTCGTTATGTGCCTTGCTTGCGTGCGTGTGCTCTCTCCTGAGTCTCTCTCTCGTTTACGAAGCAGCCATTCATATAGTTCGGCCGGGAATCGAACCCGGGCCGCCCGCGTGGAAGGCGTGGAAGGCACTGAACCACCGATACTATATTAATATTCTATGCAAAGCTAATATTCGCAGTGCTGGTAATCTACTTGAATTTGTTCGGATACATTTTTACTATTATTTCCATAATTTTTTTTGCGCGATTGATCTTTTTTGTTTATCTACAGCATCGGTTGTCAGGACGGTAGGTTGTGTTTACTGGTTTCTAAGTTTAACACGTCGGTAAGTGATTTACTTACCGTTCAGACGTCGAAAAGTAATAAATAGCATAAAAACAATTTCACCAAAAGGCAAAATATATTTTAAACTGATCGAGAAGTATAAATGTCACTTCACAATTTCGAAGAAATTTAAATTGTTTTATTCGGAATTTATTTCAATACGATCGCGCAAAAAATGGTATAAGTAATTACAACGTTTGCATGTAGATCTCTCGTAAAATTGAACAAAATGATATGAGGATTAAGGGGTTTAGCACATTTACTTTTCGAAATACAGGGTGTTGAAATTTTGAAAACTTGAATGTTTTAATTCGATAACTTTAAAATGGATGGATAAAATGATTTGACATTTGGCAGGTTGTTTTTAAATGTAAAAGGGCATATTTTGCAAGAAATAGTAGTTTGTGCAAATAGTGTGGATATGATGGCCATATCGCACGAGGACGAAGTTTGAGCACGACGCCGTAGGCGGAGTGCTCAATCGTTCAAGTGCGATATGGACAATCCACAAGAGTCGAACAGCATATTTTTTCTACGACCCACTTAAGAAAAAATCTAGAAAATAAAAATTTCTATAAACTGTAATATAACTTCAAATTGAAAATTGAACAATTCAATTTTATGTTTCCACTAATTTTTTTGTGGTAAACGTACAGTTCTTGAATGTCCAATTTGTATAATGCTACGGTTTCCCTTGTTAAATATACGATGCTGTTATAAGTAGATGTTGCCAGTCGGACTCCCTCATGAATAATGAATGAATAATGTAATATTCTGCTAAATATTTCAAACGTCTACCTGTTGTCGTTATTAATATCAAGCAGAATAATTATTTAAAAATAAAATTAACAATTAAAAAAAAACTTCTTCCCGGGGAATCGAACCCGGGTCTACCGCGTGAGAGTCTGGTTTGCTTACTACTCGACCACCGAGGAATATGCAAATTGTTTATCTATAACGTCAGATGTATTACATAATTTTTGCTTAAAAGGAACTTAAGTTCCTACCGTGTGTCCCGCGACACGTTCCACCTTTTTTTTCTCTCCACTTAACCTTTTTTTTTATAAAATTAAACTTCGACAGCAAACATCAATTTCTCGACTAGATAATATAAAGACATACGAAACACTATTACACCTAATTTGAACCCTTTACCAAACAACTATCATCGTGTGTACGCGTATTAAGGGCATCGAGCATAACCTAATAAGGGCTCTGTTGTCCTCTAATTGCAAAGTCGAGAGTGCTTTGCGTCGGATAATTGAATTTCGTCCCTTAGTTACCGATCGCCCTGTAACTAACTCCTTTTGATTGTAATGGAGTTGTACATTAAGGCCCTTTCGATATACCGAGGCTATTTATTATCATTAAGGGCCTTCCGAATTGATGGGATAAAAGTTAATTCTATTAAAAAATGGTTTTATTCAATCAATAAAAAATTTTGTTAGAAATAAATTGTTTAGAATGTTTTCCATATCGACAATCATCAATTACATGTTAATTTCTAAAATAAACATACATAGATCCCGCGTCAAACTTTTTCTATTTATTATATATCGCTTATATCAAGATAACGGTATTGATAGCTTAAATAAATGACATTTTTCTAACCATATTGCACTGCTTTCCCCCGAATTTGTGTGTTTTAACATTATCGTTTCGAGTATACCATACGGCGCTCCGAAGAATATTATCGCTTATAAACACTTCACACTATTTTATTTTTCTGTGTTTAGATTGTAACTAAAAAAATTAACATAAAAGTGACTGTTTGAATAAGGAAAATGTTTAAATTGGAACCTATACACCAATGTGGTGAAGTCTAGTATTATTGACCGAGGTTTATAAATGTCTTCAATATCATGGTGTATATAAAATTTCTTCAAAAATTGAATAGATGAGGCTTTTACTTGATGTAGATCCATAGTAAATTATGAAATCAAACAATTTTATTTTGTTAAATCTACATTACATTTAACCTTAAAGTTGTGACGCGTTTCGCTAACACAGTAGCTTTTTCAAACGAATGGAGGTATAATGAGAAATTTTCAATTTATACAGTGCCTTAATACTAAATTATACGGATATTTAACAATAAAATTATAATCTATTAACAAGGAAATGAAATGAATTTGTCTAAATATGGGATTAACTAAAGTATTTACCAAGTTTACCTGGAAACTCATTCACAACAATCCTACAGGAACCTTTCTAGGTAAAAAGGTTTAATAAGGGAGAATTGTTAATATCAAGTTGGTCGTTAAGAAGATTATCTGAATATTTGTTTTCATTTATCTCTAGGGCTTCTAAAAGATGTAATTTGAAGGATTTAGGTTCTATATGCAAAATTCCAAAATTTGAATCGAAAGAGTGTTGGTTTGCTAATAAATGATTTGAATAGTTGGAATCTGATTTTTGGTTGTCATAACTACGTTTGTGGTCTGAAATTTTAGTTTTCAAATTCATAAAAGTTCTACCTATATAAATTTTATCACAGTCGTCATTACCACATTTTAATTTATAAACTCCTGATTTATTTAGTTTTGAAGATTTGGATTTGTTGTTTTTAATGAATTTGGATAAATTGTTGTCGGTTTTGAAGCAAATATTCAAGTCTAAAGTTTCTAAAAATGATTTTATTTTTAAGGATGGTATTCCAAAGTAAGTTAAGCTTTTAAATTGGTTATTTTTGTTTTTATCAGAAGAAAATACTTGTTCTAGAGTATGTTTTCGTATCTTTTTATTTATGATGTTGTCAATTAAATTTGGAACGTAATTATTATTAACCGCTATTTGTTTTATTATATTTAGTTCTTTATTGTAATTGTCAATATTCAATGGAACTGTTAAAAGTCTATGTATCATACTAGTGAAAGTTGCTAATTTATGACTGATTGGGTGGACTGAACTATTATGAATTGTAATGTCTGTATGTGATGGTTTGTGAAATATAGAAAAGTCATGTCTATTATTTATATTTGAAATTGTAAGATCTAGAAAGTTTATGGACTTATTTTGTTCAATTTCTACTGTAAATTTGATATTTTTATGTATTGAGTTAATGTGAGTAATGAAGTTATCTAATTGTCTGGTAGTACCAGTGAAGCAAGCTAAAATGTCATCTACATATCGGTGCCAGTAAACAAATTTTTTACTAAGGGGGTGTTTATAAATTATCTTTTCTATATTATCCATGAAAATTTCTGTTAATAGGGGACTGAGAGGGTTGCCCATAATCAAACCCTCTTTACTGCTATAAACCTTTCCGTTGAAATGAAAATAATTTTGATTCAAACAAACTCTTAATAAATTTATAATATCAGACTGAATTATGGGATTAGTATTATTGTAAGTGAGCAAGTTATCAACAAGAGTGATAGTTTCATCAGGAGGTATACTAGGGAATAGATTTGTGGCATCGAAAGAAATGAATTTAGAAAAGTGAGTTAGTTTTATATCTTGAATATATTATTAATTAGTTCTGTTGAGTTTTTAATTGAAAATTGAGGTTTGAATGAACAATATTTGGAAATTATATCTATTGGAAATTTTGAAATTTTATGAAATTATGAAATTTTATGAAATTTGAAAAAGCAACTGTGTTAGCGAAACGCGTCACAACTTTAAGGTTAAATATAACGTAGATTTAACAAAATAAAATTGTTTGATTTCATAATTTAAAATTTTTTCCGCTACTAGCCAAATTTAAGACAAAAATTGAAAATAATTCACAAACGTACCACGAGAAGGGTTTACCCCGTCGTCTGACTGACAAGTACTCTGTCAGTTTTCGATAATATATTATAAACGTACTCGTTATGTCATCAGTCATTTTAGTTTTAGCGCGAATTTTAAACTAATGGCATTTTTATTCAAATAATTTCATCTTGATGGGTATTTTCAAGCAGAAAATATGGAAGACAATCTCCTGGGTATACAAAATTATGTTGCACAAGTTTTTGTTAAACTACTATCCCTGAATTCTCAAAAAATATTTGAATTTGTCCATTAATTAAATTAATTAAACTTTCAATAATTTTTTGTCATGAAAAAAAAAACAACTAAACATATTCCAACTGTGCAAACCCCTTAATAAATACACTAAGTAGTCCCAAAAACGAGACTTGAAATGACACTGAATAAGTGCACTGACACACATCCCATATTTATCCCAGTGGAGAAAGTGATGTTTGTAAACAGCGTCGGGTACCTAATACATTTTCAAAAGGGTAAAAATATAGGGAAAGTTCATTGGTACAATCGGAAAGTTTTTGGATAAAATGAAATTTATTTATCGAAATTTTCATGTTCTTGGAAGGTTTTTATCTGAAATTATTCATTTTTTAGGGAATTAAATTGAATTATAACAAGATTCCTTCAAAAATTAATAGAAAATTACATTCTATTTAGCTTGGAAGGGAATGTGACAAGGGGCAGGGAGAGTCAAAAGCTTTGTGTGCTTATTGTTTCCAAACTAGTTGTTAACTAAACTAACTAAAATTAGTGTGCCCCTAGACAAACTCTTCTAAATTAGATGTATATAAAGGATATTTCGAAAACCTTAAAGTCCTGTAACTCAGAAACGAAGGTTTGTACTGTATTACTTCGTCCGAATTATTGATTTTATTAATTCCCTGGACATCCTGTATACACCGAGCACGTCTTTCCATACACTCGGAGTGATATATTCGAAACTTTCGAGGCCTGTAACTCAGAAACGACGGCTCGTATTTGTTACCTATTATTTATTTAAAATAATAAGGCAAGATAAATTGCAACGGCGACTCAATGTGGAGAGCACCTCAGGTGTGAATTCGGAGACCAAACTAATATCAGTTCAGGGAGTAGTCTCACCGGTCCGCGGGTAATCATACTTTATTTAAGTTATTGAAGTTATATTGAAGTTAATGATATAATAGATGAAGTTAAGAAACCAATTGAATTTAATAAGTTAATAAATCAAGTTGAGGAATATAATTAAAGTTAATCAAGAAAGGTAAGTGGGCGCCACCCCGAATAATATTAGTCGACTTGTTTTTCACCTCACAACTCTCTATCAACAAACCTGGAAATGCTGGAAGGGAAGGAATATGAACAACGTTGTTAAATTTACAAGTTGTATAATGATTTTAAAACTAATATCACAGTGAATAAAATTAATGTTGTATTACGTTGTTTGTTGTTTTACTTTCCTTATTTTCTTCAGACAGGTCCTAGGTGTCTGATGTGCCTCATAGAAACTACTTCGTCCGGAATGTCACGTACAAATAGGCAGGTACAAAGTGCATTCACATTGAATGCACTTTAGAAAAAAAATGTTAGTAAGAAAAAAGGACTGGCTACTCGCCGTCCGGTAGATATTTAAATATTCCAATGAAGTTTGGATAGTGGCCAAATATAACCAATTCAATATTAGAACTAGTTTTAAATCGAATAATACATTGAGATCAATACTAACAAAAACGAAACCAAAGAATGAAGAACAATCTTCAAAAAACTGCATATATCAAATATCATGTGAATGCGACAAATTTTATTTAGGTGAAACATCTAGACCATTGAAAGTACGAATAAACGAACACAAAAAATATATCAAAGATAGGGAATTCTTTAAGTCAGCTATTTGCAAACATGCTTGGGAAGAGGGTCATCAAATTCAATGGGATTCATCAAAAATAATATTAAAAGAACCCAATAATAAAAGACGGAAAATCAAAGAAAGTGCTTTAATACAACTAAATGCAGATAAATGTGTAGCTAGTATTTCAGCCGAATGTAGTCAAATTTGGTTACCAATGTTAGAAAGAGAAATTTCCAATAATCAATTACCTGCGTTATCAGGATAGCATCATAAGTTTTTATCCAGGTTTTCTTATGATTTATAATTTGAATAGTTGTTAATCGATACACATTTCAATACACAAAATCACAAAACTGAGTATACATATTTCAAAAAATTAAATATTCATACACAAAAAAACTATCAAGAAACGCGTTTTATTAACAACATTTCCAATATAAGCGAAAAAAACGCGCTATCCCAATAAAAACCGTTCCTGGAACGTGCACTTCACTGGATCCATTTCTAGTAGACTATCATATCGTTGGAATGTCATAAAATGAAATATTTCATTTCACATTTTGCCACAGATATGATCTACTATGAATGGACCTTAATAAAAAATTTGATAACAAAATTTTGCAGTCTTAAACTTCAAAATAATTTTTGATTGTCTAGTTGTCAAATTTTTTCTGTTGTGTCAGTTAGGGATAAAAATTAATTTCTACTTATTTTTTCTTGGCAACGGTAGCTGGAACGCTGCCGAAACGTTGAAATAAAGAATTTAAAAATATTGTGGTTTAATTTCCCAAGAAATTATAAAAAAAGAATGAATAACGTTACATATTGAACAACAAAATTTAAAAAAACAAAATCCTATAGAATGTGTGTAGATTTTCAGTGGCATCGTATATATATTGTGCGTAGGGATTTCTACGCCACTGGATACGATGAGGAGCAGCCGAGAAGCGTAAAGGGGGTTCTCCCCTTGGCCGGAATAAAAGCTCGAGTCCGCTAAAAGCATAACTGTGTATGAATGTAAGTGAATTCGAAGGACGCCGCGACGTTGGGAATTGGGGGAATCTGGGAATAACCGAGGGACGATGTATATACAAGAAAACGGGGTCCTTTATTTCCAAATATTGAAAAAAATTCCATTAATACCGACAAATGTAACCTCAGGTGATTATTTGTCGTGAAAAAAATTGAAAAAGGTTAAAAAGAAGTCCTGAAGGAATTTCTCTAACAAAAATCGAATTTAATAAAATGGAATTTCCTTTAAATCGTTGAAAAAAAGGAGCAGTTTCCTCTAGAACGACCATTTAAGTTGTGGGTCACCGAGACCGTCGGTAATGAAATCTGTAAATCAGAAAAGAACTTTTACGAAGATTTCCCGAAGGATATTTCATTTGGACGGATGCGGTCGATGCGGAGAAGTCGTCGACAGACACGCGATGCAAAAATCATCCCAACAATGGGAAGTCCTTGAAGGCGATTTGGAAAATAAAAATTAGTTTGACAGAAAATTTTGGAAAATTGTGTGTATGTGTATCAATGGGCTGCAACCCCTTTTACTTCTTATAATTGTTCAACTATAACATAAACATTGTTGTGTTGCTGATAGTTTTAAGCAGAGCCTGGCTGCCCGGAGTTGGTAATTTGGTCCCCAAAGATGACGTCACGAAATTTCAAAAGGTAATTTGGTCCCCATGGCTGACAGGTATAAATTCCCTACAAGTAATTTCGTCCCCGCAATCAGGTATATGCTTTCGGTTCAAAGAAGAAATAAAATCTAGATATCTAATCTAATACCTGGCGTGGACCAAATTACCAACCAACCCCCTCACGATATCCCCTTTTAAATCCTCTTAGAATAACCATAAAAAATAATAAATTAATATTAAAAGACTGTGGAAGTTTGGAACATGTCGATAGATTAATTTCGGCCTGACATGACTTCATAATCCTTTCTCTATATATATATATATATATACAAGAGAACACAGAAACTAACATGAATATGGAGGACAACATTAGCCTTCGAGCAAACGCTATAATCTCCTGCTTATGTTGACTTTGCGGGGCCACGACAAACACACAAATGGCCAAATTCCTAACGCTATTCAATTATACATGGTGTTATTGTAACCGTATTGTAAGTAAATAATCCCTTATTTCTTTTGTGAATTATTATAGATAAGCTTGGAGGGTGGTTGTTGATATTCTAGTAAAAATGTATTTTTAAAAATTGGAAAAAAAACATTTTTTTAATTTCCACTTGTACACACCCCCCAATTTCCTCATCACCCTTATATATATATATAATAATTCGTATCCGACAATTTACTTATTGCAACTCTCTAATAAATTTCGACGCCCGGCGTCGTTCGCACCCCCGAGTGTCCCATAAGAACGGTGCGCGCCGTCATACATATCCTAATCAACAAAATATTCAAAGTCATCGCGTATGTAAAATCGAAAAATAAGCTACAATACAATCGACATATCGTCCGCAAATATCCTCGTCTTTGTCCAACTCATTGGATGGTCGAATGCGACGGAAGGTAGCGAAGCGAGACGACACTCGTCGGTCACGTGGCCGCCGTAACTTCGCTATCCACACGTGGCGACGCCCTCTCGCCACAAATTGCTCTTTTGCTATTAGAATGTTACTTTATGGTAATGTTATTTTTGAAATATTTAGCTGGCTACACAGGTGCAACTGTTTTTCGAAATCTACTAAAAATTGTTTTGCACTTTTTCAAAATTTTACGATCAGTAGTTTTTGAAAAAAAAATGGGGAAATTATAAAAAATGTATTTGAGACTTTGGACTTTTTTTCCCTTTAGACCTCAGACCCAAAAAGGTTCATGTAATTTTATCTTGATACGTAATTTCAAGCAGCAAATATGTATGTATATGTATACAAAATGATGCTGCACAAGTTTTTGTTGAACTACTATCAAAGATTACAGAATAAAAATATAAGATGTTTCACTCCAGGGCGGTTTGATTCAAGTTGCTGTCCCAAGCGGACGCCGCTCTCATAAATTATGTTTACGACTCGCTTTTGTTGTCAATGACGAGACCGGTAGATACCAGAGAAGTTCGAGAAGCTTATTTTATTTTAAGCTATACAGGGGTAATTAGAGAAATATATATTTAAATTAATAGGATTCTTAATCACAAAGGTTTATTTTTAAATGTTAATTATTTCGAAAAATGTTCGGGATATGAATTTGAAAAGGTAAGTAAAAATTAACTTGAATTTTTAAAATGAATCAATTCACAGTTTTTATCCAGCATCTTAGTAATTTTGTGATACTTATTGATAATCTAGCAGATATTTATCACAAATTCAATTAAATATATTCATTAGCCACCAGAATAATAGGGCCACTAAATCTTAAATTTTGGTCTTTAAATAACGCGTATTTTTTGGATTGACAAGGTTAAAACAGTGAAAAGAGAAGCAGCTGCAGGATAATTTTATTAAAAAATTTTATAAATATTGTAAAATACCAAGTTTGGAGTTTGGTTTATGTGTTAAATTTAATCTATTGTCTTTCAAATCTTTCAATATACATTTGAGAGTAATTAATTTAATTTAATAAAAATGAAAATGTAACTTGTTAATAGGCCTGAACGAATGAATTTTATTTCAACTGTAATGTCGACCGAATCTAATTAAATAAGCAGAATAAACTAATATCGTAATCTCCGCCACTGCCGCAATATTTATCGTTTATCTGGCATTGTTCAGTTTTATTCCCATATTGTATTTTGAGCTGAAACAGGGATGTATAGATAACCAATACAGACACCTACTTGTTTTGCATTAGAATTTTAGTATATACTTGTAAAATTCTTAGGATCACTCTGTAAAAGATAAATTTTTATTTGAATATTTAATGATGCTACTGTGCTGTCAGACATTAAAAAATAAACTATAGCAAATATTACAAAATATTTAGTGTTTAAGCTTTGCTATTAAAGAGAAAAATATTAATATGACTTTTCGCTCATTTCAACAATTAATTAATAAATTTAAAAATCTATACAACATAAATATAAAACACGAACAACCAATAAACACCGTTCTAAAATAACAACGCTCGACGTCCCGTATAATATGCCAAATTAAATGCAAGTAAGGACGTAGCGACGTACTGTACCATCCAAGTCACCAGCGGCATCGGTGCTTTACGCGATAAATTCGAACGAGTGAAACATCTTATATTTTTATTCTGTAATCTTTGCTACTATCCCTAACTCATTATTTGAGTGTCTCCCAGACTCCTACAGAATTATATTAAAAAAAAACGTTTTTATAGCAAATTTATGGAATAATTTTAAAAAAATTCACAAGTTTTCCATGTAAATTCACAGTCTAATCGTTTTGTTTTTGATGATCGTTTTTGGTTCATTATCCGGTCACGTGTCTAAGCAGTCGATGTTTATGAAATATCACGTACAATTATGTTGAATTTTCCAACGTATGTCGAGGGTTGAAGGACAAGATGAATGGGCTATATGTGTGTAAGGGTCGATTAGTATTTTTGTGAAGAACAATATTTCTCACAGTTCGGTGAAAATAAGCGTACCTAATGAACAGAAGGTTCTCAAGAACTAAAAAACTGACTTGGCATGATATAACGACAAGCAATAAAGCCATAAAAGTATTGGCCGTGATAAGATCAGGTTTATTTCGTTGTCGAATAAGATTTTTGGGTTATTTTCATTATAAATACCCATGTCAAGTCAAATAAGTGTCTTAGATCGTGAAAAAAAACAAAAAACTGCAGGTCGCGACAAGTTTTTAGACATCTTCATCTCAAGCACTGACTGGATACACGAGCTAATTTCTTTGAAAAGAGTAGATGCAAAAGAGAATCTTCTACTTCATGCTGTTCGGGCGAAAGTCAACCAAAAATAAAGCAGTATTTTTTAGATGTATCCAATACATTTTGCAGATCTTCATTAATTCTAGACGATATTGTATCAGCTTCTGATTCTTTAAAACCAAGATACAACTGTGTGTCATCGGCGTAGAAATGTGAGTTCATGTATTTGAGATTCTTCTGAAATTGTGAAGTATACAGACAATTCAACAAGGGACCTAGAATAGAACCTTGGGGTACACCCCGTGCTAGATGGCCTATTTTGAACGATAAAGGTCCCAGTACAAATGTAATTCAACTTGTGTAAGAATCTTGTTGGTGTTTCTCGACCCTCGGTATATTAACGTAAATTCTGGGAAAAATAAAATCACCACATCTAATTCCTCCTCTCTTCCTCTTTTTGCATTTCTGGATGGAACTCTCAGATTCCGGAATAGCAGTTTCCGGCACGCGCTCCTCCGTCCACATAACAAATGACCGACTGCAAATAATCATCCCTATCTATATATATATCTCACTCTCACCACCCGCACCCCTCTACGTTACTATTCTATTCTAGTTTTTTTTTCTTCGGTGATTTATAACGTGAAGCGGCAGTTATACCGGATGTTTTATTTATATAATTGTTTGTTTGGCGATGAGGATATTTTTTGAATGAGTGATTTTTGCGGTCGACTTGCGGAAACATTATCATAAGTGCCCGGTCATGTGGACTTATTCAAAATCATTCAACCGGCATATTCCATAGATTTATATGTAGATTCGACAAGATTGTATTTAAAAAGAATGGAATTTATGTTGATGTTGATAGTGGATGTTTTTTGAAAATTTAACTTTTAGATTATTTAACTAGAACGCCATTTATGTTGTGACGTAAGTACATACCTGGTTTAATGGTGTTTAGAGTGTGGCTGATTGATGCGTTTATTATCAACAATTACATGTCTGAACATCAGTCATCATCAGATTACATACAAGGCGAAAATGGCTCTATAGTCTATATAGAAAGGACAAGGAGTAATAAATCATTCATT
>CAJUYG010004103.1:0-13238 GCA_910591675.1 Galerucella calmariensis
GAAATATTTAGCAGAATATTCATTATTATAGATAATGGTACGGTACCCTATATGAGGGAGTACGACTGGCAACATCTACTTCTAACAGCATCGTATATTTAAAAAAGGAAACCGTAGCATTATACAAATTGGACATTCGTTTACCACAAAATTAGTGGAAACATAAAATTGAATTGTTAAATTTTTAATTTGTACTTATATTACAGTTTATAGAAATTTTTATTTTCTAGATTTTTTCCTAAGTGGGTCGTAGAAAAAATATGTTGCTCGACTCGTGTGGATTGTCCATATCGCACTTGAACGATTGAGCACTCCGCCTACGGCGTCGTGCTCCATCTTCGTTCTCGTGCGATATGGCCATCATATCCACACTAGTTGCACAAACTACAATTTCTTTCAAAATATGCCCTTTTACATTTAAAAACTACCTGCCAACTGTCAAATCAATTTATCCATCCATTTTAAAGTTATCGAATTAAAACATTCAAGTCTTCAAAATTTCAACACCCTGTATTTCGAAAAGTAGCTAGATCCCTTAATCGCGCAAAAAAAATTATGGAAATAATAGTAAAAATTTATCCGAACAAATTCAAGTAGATCACTAGCACTGCGAATACCACCTTTGCATAGAATTTCAATATAGCATCGGTGGTTCAGTGGTTAGAATGCTCGCATTGCACGCGGGCGGCCCGGGTTCGAATCCGGGCAGGATCATATTTATTATTATAAATCGCTGCTTCGTAAACGAGAGAGAGAGACTAAGGAGACACAAGCACGCAAAAGCAAGGCACATAGCGAAGCAATGTAACATAACGCAGCGTAACGTAACGCATAACGGTCAGATCTTTTGCGTCGCGACCCCTGGTCGCTCAAACATAACCTGGCGTAAAGAACTAAAGTTCCAAAAAAACTACTTTCACAACATAATGTAAATTAAATTTACTCTTGAAATGTTGTATGCAATAAATGGATGAACAGATGCTCTTTTTGCTCATTATCATCAAATGAAAATAAAAATTTTGTTCATAAAATTCAAGTTTTCATATTTTTTAAACACAGTTCCAAAACTTTCCATCAGGATTTCTTACGGTTAGTACGAGGTAGTATACAAAAAAAATTGAGCCAAAAATTTATTGTGGACAATTTTTAATAATTCAAAATCTCTCAAATTCGAGATTAAACAAATTTTTTTTCGGAAATTTTAGTCTTCATACGTATCTGCCTTTGAAAATGATAATAACACATTTTTTTGATAGCAATAGTTTTCGAGATATTTTAAACAAAATCTTGAGAAACAGGAAATATAGTGGAGTTTTGTATAAATTGTGAAACAAATATTTTCCATTTTTTTCCTTCGACAGAACTCTTTATAAGATAAGAGAAAACTTCTGACCATAATTCGTCCAAATCGAAGTGGGTCTACTCCGACTATTGGTCGATTTGACATGTAATGACCCACTGGTAATGTTATTAACACTAGTGTTTAAAGTCCGAAAAGTCACATCCCGTTTATCGTCTGTTTCTCAAACGTCACATCAAGTGGAAGTTATATTTATTAATCCGTGATAATTTTTTTAGTTCTGTGTCATTTGATTTTTCAATGACACGTCAGTCATTGTATGGCACTCGTTCTGCTTCGCTCCACTCGTGACTAAAGTAACGTTTTTGACACTTGACACTTTACGATTTTCACTAATAGCTGTGAAGTTGACAATTATTGCTTCTTCTAGCCAACTGAAAAGTTGAATTTATCTATTATACCTCATTTAAAAACCAGGAGGAGTGATTTGAATTTAAGTTGGCAATTCTGTAGACTTCTGATTGGTCAGATTCAGTCCAGTTTCACACAACACTTTTTAATATTGACATCAGCTGATAGTTTTCATTTTTGATAGTTCTGACAGATAAATAAATAAATATTGGATGAAAAACCAAAAGTATTGTCAAGCAGCTGATACATTATTACTTTACATTTTTTTAAAGTAGTAAAGTCGGTTTAGCGAGTATTAATAAGGGAATACTGAAGTAAAGGAACATTATATAGTGCAGAAAATATTGGTGGAATACCAGGACTTTTGAAAAATTGTGATGAGTGAATAAAAAATGTCGTTAGAACAAAATTGTTATCTGTGCTGGACAAAATTTTGCAAGCTTCAAAGAAACGTTCAGACTTTCTTGGAACAAATTAAATTTATCTGTGTCACCTTTTGACGAGTCAAATGTAGGTACTATTTATTTGTTATATACATATTTGGGAAGAAATCGCCAAAGTTCATCGGAAGAACATGCCATGGAAGATATAAAACAATATAGAAAAGAATGGGTTTGGTAGAAAATACATTATTGGTTTTTGAAGTTAAAAAGAAGGAAGAAGGTATTTCAGAAGTATGTGAAAAGTGGTTTATTACACTTAATCCGGCAACATAAAGATAACTGTTGGAAATGTTTAAATTAATACTGCATATTGCTCTACAATGCTATTAATTTTGTAGTATTGTTATTGCCAGAACATATTATCAATTGTCATATTCTTTTCAATTTAATTGTAATAAATATAATTAAAGTAACTTGACTATCTGTAATTCTCCACCATCAACAATGGCCATAATTTGTTTGTTGTCGATGTGAATCTGAATCTTCTTACGTTTGAATAAGAAACGAAACAGGAAAAAGTCTTACATTTTGTTTAATGCGTAGGTACATCTGAAAAATATACTGCAGATCAGAGCAGAAATCGACTAATGACTAAAATATCTTTGCTATCAAGGCATATTTAATATATTTTGAACATGACTGTTGACTACGTTTTCGGAACACACCCTTTAGTCACTAATCTGGTAACTTTTAGTGGTGTGAGTGATGCTTTTCAAATTACTCCTTCTGGTTTTTAAATGAACTTATAGTGGTTAATAATTTTCTATTATTAACCTAGGTCAATATAATGGACAAATTCAAATATTTTGAGAATTCAGGGATAGTAGTTCAATAAAAACTTGTCTTGTCTTTAAAATATTTGTTGCTTGAAATTACCTATAAAGATAAAATTATTTGGATAAAAATTCCATTAGTTTTTAAAATTCGCGCACAACCAAAAATGACTGATGACATAATGAGTACGTTCATAATATATCGAAAACTGACAATATAGTTGTCAGTCAAACGCTTCTCGTGGTACGTTTGTGAATTATTTTTAATTTTTATCTTAAATTTGGCTAGTAGTGGAAAAAATTGTATATACACCATGGTGTTGAATATATTTATAAACCTCGCACCTTATTCCGCTCTGGTCAAAGCCACTCGCGAAATAATTTTGTTGTTCGGTCAATAATAATAATAGTTTTCACCCCCTTGGTGTATAATATACTATTCTACAACTTTAAACTATTTAATAGTTTTCCATTTTATTGGCCTTTTCTCACCAACTTTTTATGAATATCTGTGAAAAGTTCTAAACTCAAAAAACTTCTTTTTTCCGATTTTATTACCAAATTTCTCTAAACTTCAATTCAACATCATGGGAAATTATATTTGTTTCATCTCTAAATAAATTAACTGTTCACTTAATATTAAAAACATAAAAACTACAATATAGAAATGTTACACACACGAAAATGTTACTTTTAAAAAAACTTTGAATTTAAACAAAATAACTAATAGCAATAAAATACTAGGAATTTGATATTGTTTATTATTTATAAAATGTTGTGAACGTAATTACACAAGTAAAAGAAAAAGAGACACATGTTACATTAGAATTTATATAAAAAAAGTGTCTATGTAGCATCTTCTTCTCGTGACGGTCACATTTCTCCTCCCTCCTTTGGATTGATCTTCGTCCGCGAAGTCTCAGGGGCCTTTTCAAGAAGTTCTTGTAAAATTTGGACTTGGGCAGGCGGTAATTTCGGTCCAAAAAGAATTTTGGAGATTCTCTTTCTTTTCTTCATAAAAATAGTTACAAAAAAGACTGAAACAAATATTATTAGTAAAAGTGCAGTAATGCTGAGGCCGGTTGGAATAGGTGGTAAAACTTCTGTTTCTTCTATGGGATGTAGTTGGCCATGGGTTTCAGGGATTTTCAGTTTTTCAATGTCCAATCTATGGTCGGGCATCAATTTGATGGGAACAATATCTGGTAACGATATTTCGTGAATAGTTTTCTTGCCGTAAATAATTCCTTCTATTGTTATTGGCTCGTCTGACATTAGGAGGCTGCTAACTTTAATTTCTTGGTTTTGAATTTTGGTTGGGTGAACGATACCTAACAAAATCACTTTGCTAGTTTCTCTGTAAAAGTTTTCAGTTACAATGGTTTTTGTGCAATTTTGAATATTGGGTAATTGACATCTGGATTTGATGAATTTCGTACAGACTAAGTATTCTGCTTCTCCTCTACATTTTTCGTACCATTTGTTGTTGGCGTAGAAAGATGTAGGTGGAATAATCATAACGTGTTCATTATTAGGGATGGGGTAAATTCTATGGGTAAGAAAGGTATTGGTATGGAAAATTGGGATTTTTATTATTATGAGCATTGTATTTAAAGTTACACAGATCAATGTCTTAGAGGATTCTATTAGTTCGTAGGGGTGTTCGTCATTAATAAGGAGGGCGTTTCTAGAATAGATTTTAATAAGTTCAATTTTTAGTGTTTCAAGTTCATTTAAAGTAAATAGCTCAATATTTGAAAGATTTAATTGAGATAAAGTAATGGTTCGAATGAGTTTCAATAAAAATTCGTTAGTATTGTCAATATTTATAATTTCATTCTGAAGAATGACGTAACCATCGAAATTAGTTGATAATTTATTAATTTCAGCCGATATTACAAGATTATTATTATTAATTTTTTCTAATAAGTTATTGAATCTCGTATCAAGAGATTGACCGAAGGATATTTGATTATTAAATTTTCTTATTATTTCGTTTTGCTTTAATTCTATAGCGGTTATATGTGTTTTAAGTAGGTCTAGGTCAGTGTCGTCTGGATTACCGGTGACGTATTTTATTGTAGTACCTAGGAAGTTGAATAAACCTTTGTTCTGTTTACGTGTGATTTTATGCAAATTATCTCTTGCTTCTTCAAGTAAATGGGAATATTGGGAAATTAATGCTGAAAGGGGGCTATTTTTTAGGGGAATTTTAAAATAAGTTTCAGGATTTACGGTTAAAATTTCTTCTAATTTATCTAAGTCAATGTGGAAAATGTGTCGGTGATAGTGGGATATTTCTCTCGAAATTCCGATTTCTTCAGCATAGTAACCATTGTTCGGAATCTCATGGATTTTGAGAGGATGTCCCAGGGATAGGGTTGTCCTCCTGCAAAGAATTATCTCCTTGAGAATTTTTATTCGTTATTTTACGTAATCGTTTCACGTATTTTAAATGAGTACTAGTTCGGTTTTGTTTGTTTGTTTTGCCTATAATTTTTGTTTTGTTTTGTTTTTTTGTCTGAATTTGAGTATAGGGGGCTTGTAGTTTCGATTTGTGTTTTTTCTTTGTAACGTATATGGTTTGTGAAGGATTAATTTCGGGTATAGGTTCGGCGGAATTCAAGGTGCGTGAGTAATACGCGATAGGGTGATTGTTTTGTGATAAAACAGAACCAATAGCAATGTTCGATGCATCGGTAGTAAGAGTAAATGTTTTTGAGAAGTCAGGGTATTGGAGGACCGGGGCGTTACTTAATAACTGTTTACATTTTTCAAAACATTCTAAGTATTGAGAGTTATTAATATCGATTACAGCTCCTTTGCGAGTAGGTACATCTGGAAAACGGGGATGTAATTTTTGCAAAGTTTGGGATGAATCGGCGATAATAGCCAATAAGTCCTAGAAAGGATTTGATTTCTTTGACAGTTTTTGGAAGCGGAAATTTTTGAACAGCTTCTAATTTGACGGGATTCGGTTTTATTCCTTGAGGGGTGACGATATGACCAAGAAAGGCGACTTCTTTAGTAAGAAATTCTGATTTATTCAATTGTACTTTGAGATTGGTTTTTCGGAATACTTCAAAAATTTTGGCAATATGTACGAGGTGCTCGTGTAATGATTTGGAAAAAATAATAACGTCATCCATGTAAACAAAACAAAATTTGTAAAGGAAGGGTCTGAGGATATTATCCATCAATTTTTCGAAAGTGGAGGGAGCATTCTTCAATCCAAATGGCATTCTTAGGAATTCAAAATGACCGTGAGGAACGGAAAAGGCTGTTTTTTCTATAGAATTGGGGTGAACTTCAATTTGGTGAAATCCCTGAGCGAGATCGAGGGTTGTAAAATAAGTAGCTTTACCTAAATTGTCAAGAATTTCGTCAATTTTTGGAAGGGGATACTTGTCATCTATAGTATTCTCATTGAGTTTACGATAATCAATTACCATACGGAATTTCTTTTCTCCGGATGCGTCTGCTTTTTTTGGTACTATCCAAACAGGAGCAGAATAAGGAGAAATAGAGGGTCTAATTATTTTGTTTTCTAATAGCTTATTTATTTGTTTCGTAATTTCATCCTGCATCGTTTTGGGATGTCTAAAACCTCTAACGTATATTGGATGCTCGTCTCGAGTTCTAATTTCGTGCTTGATGGCAGAAGTAAAACTCAAGTCCGATTTTTCATCATAAAAAATGTCGTGAAATTTTTTGCAAAGACTTAAAATTTTTTGTTTTTCTTCAGAATTTAAATGCTGAGTTCTTATTAATGTCGAGTCAAAGTTCGTGGGACCGTTGGAAATTTCATAATTATTAAGATTTTCAACATGTACAGTATCAAGTTGCAATGGACTTGGTAATATGATTTTGTCTACATAGCCGTCAGTGACTGTGTGAATAGATTCAGGAATTTTTATGTTATTTATTTTAATTTCCGGTAATATTATGTCACCGTGTGAAATATCTACTGGAATTTTATTGTATAAAGTAGAAAAAGGAATTGTAATATTGAATTTTCTTAATGTCAGCGTTTTATTTTCATAGTCGATTAAAGCATTTAAACGTTCTAAGTCAAAATTTCCGAGTAAAATATCAAAATCTTTACTCCAGTCGGCTATTCGAGCATCTATTGGTTCGTCGATGCCGAATTCTTCGAATAATGGTGTTTTGATATTAAAAAAATATTTATGAGTTAATTTCATAGCAGTTAGTAAAAATGGTTTTTTATATTTATGTAATGGGTTGAAATAAGTAGAAGCTTTTGGTGATATAATACTGTCTGATCCTCCTGAATCAATAAGTACCTTTAAACCAGTTATTGGCATAATAAAATAGGGTAATTGGGGGCAATTTTTAATATTATTCAAACTTATAGAGGAGGTGGATCGTTGGTTGGACCTATCCGAAAATCCAAATCCAGAATCTCTCCTTCATTTTCGGAATTATTTATAGAAAATTCGGGTTGTTCCTCTGTGGTAGTATTTACATTAAAATGGTGAGTCCTTCTGGTAGAAGTACTCATGGGTTCATTTCTGGAATTAATGGTTTGCACACCACTCATCGGAGAATGGTATGAGTTGATTTGGGGATTCGGTGAATTTCTATGAGGTAGAGAGCGATTAAAAGATTGAAAATCATAATTTCGAAAATTGCTGGGTTGAAAATTATTTCTAGGAAAATTTGTATTATTTCTATGAAAATTTGTATTATTTGGAGGAGCGTTTCGGAATGAATTGAAATTCGGCTGGTGCTGGCTGTTAAAATTTTGTTGAGTATTATTACGCGTATAGTTAGGTCTTAAATTTGGTGGTGAGGCTAAATTATTAGATTTGTTAGTTGACGAAAATTGTTTTTTATTTTGTTGACCTTTTAGAAAGTTCATATACTGCTGTTGATTTTTGTGGTTATCATAGGCAATACATTTTTGAAGGGCTTCTTCTAAGGAAGCTATTTGAAAGTGCGATAAATACTCGCAATACGGTTCGTTAATTCCTGTACAAAAGGTTTTCAATGCAATATTTTTGAAATAAGGAGTTTTAAAATTCACAGTTGGTTCATTGTCGTTTAGTGTAATGTGTTGTAATAAGTCGTTTAAATTATTGGATACTCTTTGGTGGTATTGGTCATAGTTTTCGTTAGTTTTTTGAACAGTCGTAGATAGTTGTGTCACTAGTATGTCTTCGGATCGTCTGTCACCGTATTTAGAAAGTAAAGCCGGTCTTATGTCAGCCCAAATAGTTTTATTCGAATAGTTTAGAAAATTTCTGGGTTCACCTTTGATACGAGAAACAATGTTTGCATTTAAAATAAATTGTTGGGGTGCAGTTAAATTTTGATCAATAAAAAACGCGATCAAATTATCAACAGATTTAATGAATGTGGAAATATTATCGTCTTCTTTGGAAAATTCTGGAAGAGTAGCACAAAGGCTAGCAATATCACTATTAGTTACAGGCATTTCTTTACAATTAATGTTTCGAGATTCTTCAGAAAATGATTCTTTGGTTAATTTTTGAGAAAATCGAGAACTATTTGTATTTTCAGAAGTGTCAATACTGTTTAAACTAATGTCAGCTAATAATAAATGTAAATTTTCGTCAGTAATGTCTTTAAAAATGCTCATAAATAAAAGGAAAACTAGGATAAGTACTTACAATAGGATGAACACGAATGTTGCCCTCTGCATGCCACTTTTCTCTAAGTTCGATGAATCTTCGTTAAACAACTGAAGTTGACCAGGAAACGTAGGGGTTTCTGTACGAAAATCCTGTTCGAGCAGCGCCAGAAATGTTACACACACGAAAATGTTACTTTTAAAAAAACTTTGAATTTAAACAAAATAACTAATAGCAATAAAATACTAGGAATTTGATATTGTTTATTATTTATAAAATGTTGTGAACGTAATTACACAAGTAAAAGAAAAAGAGACACATGTTACATTAGAATTTATATAAAAAAAGTGTCTATGTAGCATCTTCTTCTCGTGACGGTCACATTTCTATATACATAGTTGTTTTCGAATTAAACTGAATTGATTACCAAATGAAATGCTCTCTATAAATATTTAACTGCATTACCTTTTGTGGGCTTTTCAATGAAGTCGTCGGAATTCGCTTGCCTACTTTGTTTAGTAGTAACAGCTAATTCAACATTCGGTTTTCCTTTTGATTCACCAGCAGAATTTCAAAACGGAACGTACGAACTAGTCCTACAATACGAAAACCTCCAAAAAGGGGAACGTAATTTATATTTTATGTTTGAATACATTCTATTTAAAGCTATTTAACACATTAGAGGTGGGAAAGTGGAAAACTGTTTTAGTTACGCGATTTTACAACGACACTGTATTCTAAATATGAAAAAGCTATGGCATGCGTCATCGTTATTTGCTATTTTGACATATATCTAACCTTAAATTTGATAAATAAAATCTTCAGGATCGTATTCAGCCAAATTCGAAAAGGATATGAAATCAATAATCACCAGTTTCTTTTTCTAACTGGAAATACTTGAGAACTTTCAAAGTGCTCCGTGTATCTAGGCATATTTTCGTATTATTTAAATAAATATAACAATAAGATAAATATTCACTTTTCATAAATAATAATAATTGACCGTAGACAGCAAAGTACAAACCTGACGAGAACTCTCAGTGGGACATTAGAAAAAGACGTAAGACAAGTTGCCGCTACGAAAGGTACGTCTATTCCTATTTTGAGTGTTTTAATTTCTCCCGATTAATAAGTCGCGCTTACGCGTATTTTGAACATCAACTAATCAACTTTTTTAAGTCAAAGATTAGGGTTAACGTTAGTAATACATTTAAACGGTTTATTATTGTGATATTTTGGTCAGGATTAATCACAGAGCTGCCTTTTTTCCCATTCATTCCAACGTAAAGTGGTAGAAGGACATTAACAGTCAATGACGCACACCAAGAAGGGTATTATAATATATGAACTCTACCCATGGAATATAATGTATTTCCCTAGTATAGCCTAGACGAAGACTTTCTGTCCATGAAAGGAAACTTTAGGTACACTTCGTTGAAAAAATTTTAAATTTCTTCTCCACCTCTACTAATTACTCCATTTTGTGAAAACTAGAACAAATTTTATAAATTCATTGTCACAGAATTGAATAAAATATAAACATAGGTTTAAGCGTTCGTAAAAGTCTGTTTGAAAAAAACAATATCCATTATTGATTTTGGACCAAATCTAAAAGGGACTAACATCCCAGTTTAACGATCCTTACTGAATATTTCATAGTGTAGTTAGTTGGGTTGTTTTCTGATCGAGAATAAATTTTTTCTCTCGCGTATTTATCCAAAGAGAATTTGGAATTTCTACCGTTTCCATACAGTTTGTAAGATTCATTACTCTAGACGTAAAGCTGTCTGGGGAACTGGGATTTTTTTTTCCATTTTTTGTTCATATCTCGGGAATGAAGAGAGCCAACTTTTGTATGCATCAACATCATTGATTGAAAGATATTTAAAAAAAATAATTTAATAAGTATTTAAAGAAATTAAATATACCTACAATACATACAGGGTGGTCCTTAAGTAATTGTACATAGAAGTATCTACAGTACAATTCTTCACTTCAAAATATTGCGATTTAAATCAAATAGCCTTAATAAAATGTTGATAGTAGGAGAGATACAGGGTGTTGAACATGAAATTTCAATTTTCGTTTTTCACAATAACTTTAACTTTTTTTGACGTATATGCTAAAAAATTTGAGGTTGGAGGTTTTTTGATATAAGAAATCATAATTTTGTATCTATTTCAATGTATTTAGTAGAGGGCGCCACACAGGCCACGTATGCGGCATAAATGCATGCAAAACTTTTTTGCCTTTTACATTAGCGCTACTTTTGTAAAAAATAATTAATGCCACGTCATTACAACAAAAAAAGTGATATCTGTTAGTATCCCCGAATCTCAACGGTTTTAGAGAAAAATTTTTGACAGCCAATCAAATTTCCTCATATTTTATCATATGAACAATTTCACCCAATCCTGCCAACATTACACTGATAACAGACCATGGGCTGTTTTCACGTTGGTTGCTATGGACACATTGATTTATTTCGATTTTGAAGTTTCAAATATTGAATATTTCGAAATGTCACGATTTGTTTTAGCTCTGTATTTTTCCTATAATTAGCAAAAAATGTTCTATCCAAATAACCCTCGGACATTGATAAATGCTCAAAAATTGTATGACAACTTTCTCAAGCTTGTTGCTTGTAGGCAACAGAACTCCGCCTACGGCGTCGGTCTGTTTCCAAGCAACAAGCTTTCGAAATCTGTCATAAATTTTTTTCGAACAATTATCAATGTCCTTGGGTTATTACTAAATACTGATAATCACATTTAAGTGATTAACCACATCTGTATCTGTATCTGTGAGATTTTGAAGCACTTAGACCACAATTGGCCCATTGTGCATCCTTCTGAGGTTCAGACTTCCTTCTAGCTCGTCATCCAGCCTACTTGTTTGAAGTAGGCGATAACGTCGCCGGGAGTATGCTCCCTCATGCTGGCATGTATAAGCCTGTACTCACCGAATACAGAAAACCTAAATTGAAAGAGTGTCGGACATTCACAAAGAATGTGTTCGACAGTCTCATCTTCCTGTTCACATCCTCTACAAAGTGAAGTGTCAGACAGACCCAGTCTGTAGAGGTGTTTTCGTAGGTGGCAGTGACCGGTCAGAATACCCGTGGCTGTCCGAAGGTTCTGTCTGTTCATAGTCACGTATTTTTTGGCTACTTTCCTGTCCGGATGCTGCAGCAGTTCCTTGGAAACCTTGGCAACCTTCGACGCCGACAAACCAATGAGAGTCTCAGGTCCCAAGATGATTACATGATTATTATTTAATAAAATTACGTTAGTCCTTTCAAAAGTTACTCCAAAAATTTTGCTTTTTAAACTATTTTAACGACTTCTGTACAGAAATCACAGATTAACCATCCCCCTGACAGAAATTGATCGTGGTTTTTCGAAAACGGATAAGCCTCTTGCGGCCTGGTCAGTGGCGTTCCGTATTTTATGATTTTTTTCAGATCTCTTACAATTTCCCTATAAAATCAACCACGAGCCGTCACTGGTTAGGAGTGTAAAACCATCAACTGAAGCTACCTCGTTTATCCATATTATTATACACAAAATACCTTTTAGATTAGTCTACCTGGTGTATTTTCATGGCATGTTTCTTAAACTCATTGTAACAAAGGTATCTTCTCCGGTTGATCCTCGAAAATTCGGCTTTTGAGTACATTAAAAATGTACTACTGTGCAGTGTAGTGCAGTGGTCGATGACATCTACAAATTCTGCACCACAGGACGCGGGAAACGGAAAAATATTATCTTTGTGCGATTCATGTTATTATAAGATTTTTTTCAGTATTTTACCCGATGTAACGTAAACTTTATCTCTAGTTCGCACACATTTACTGTAGTTCTAACAGCGAAAATCATTCCTACATTCGATAATTTAAACTGTAATTTTTTTTCCATGAAAAGTTATCTACATCTATTTTATTTATAAAACTTTCTTTCCATTTGCGTCACGCATCTGCTCGAGGTTACAGTGGTTATGATTATATTAATGTTACTAAAACACGAGAGTTACACATAACAATTTTTGCAGACTTCGAGTAGGCAAGCGTTTGGGATGGAATTTCTCTTCGATTGGCATAAAACGTCAGTTTTAGTGACATTTATCGATCAAATAGAAGTAACACTTTTACAGCCTAGACTTTTTTCTTTCTTGCAGCATTCATTATTAGTGAATTTATAATAGCTGCTGCTGTTAATAATAAAAATTCAACACCTACATTTATATTCAGAACAGTAAACTGTAAAGCACAAAAATATCTAAGTAAATATGTTTTTTCATTAACTGTTAATTGCCTAGTCAAAGTACACAAAATATCCGTAAAATGCCGCATAAAATACAAAAACCTTGAAAATTCAAAATTGAGTATTTAAAAGGGCTGTGATTAACATGAGAAAAACTTTACGAATGTAAGGCATGTGATTTTCCGGAAAATCGTTGAGTAAATATTTTTTCATTGAACATTCATTTTTGCGACCTCAATTTATTTTCATTATTGTTTTAATAACAGCCTTTATTTTTGATGTTATTTGTTAAATATTTTTATCGCCAACCGTCAGTAAAACCGTCAATTATCAGATTGATTTCCGGAAGTAAACAAACAGTTAACATATGCGTCTGGTAAAGTGACATATGCATCTGGTAAAGTGACATATGCATCTGGTAAAGTGACATATGC
>CAJUYG010004104.1:0-17986 GCA_910591675.1 Galerucella calmariensis
GCACTAGGAGGTTATTCAAACGAGGAAAATCAGTCGCGTTTGCAAAAGTGCCTTAGAGGCAATGCTAGAAGGGTTGTTCATGCTTTATTAATTTTACCGACCAGCGTAGAACAAGTAATATCCATCCTACAAAAGCGTTTTGGTCGTCTTGAACAAATTATTTCCATTTTAATTGAAGATATTAAAAAACTAGCACCAGTTAAGGATGATAAATTAAATTTGCTCATAAACTTCGCAGACGAGGTCAATTTTTGTAACCACCATCGAAGCTCTTCAGCAAGATGACTATTTACGTAATCTTCTTTTGCTACAAGAACTAGTGATGAAACTTTGGGTCTGGTGAACTATAGGGACACACGATTCTTTAACTGATTTTGTGAAAAATCGATAGTACTCACCTATTTTGAAGATTATCTGCTGAAAAATTTGCGGGTTATACACAATTTACAGAGGAAAATCCAATAAAAAATCATTTTTCTTCACTTGAGCCATCACTTTTTGGCCCGATATTTTATACAAAAAACAGTTTAACTGTATCGCACTGTACAGGAGAGTGATCAACAACATGTGTTCTCGCTATCTATGAAAAAAATCCAGTTAGATTCTTCATAATATTGTTTAAATTACCACTTTTATGAATATATATTTGACAGGCAACCAGTTTGGATATAAATAATTTTAATAATAATCGCATACACAGATATGCAATCTACAAAACATAGGACAAAATACAATACTTTGTAGCGTGGTTGCCAGCTGTAATCGACTACTCGACAATCATGCTACATGACTATTGAGATACGAAATTAAATATTGTATCAGACTATATTTTTAGTTAGATTCATTCAAGACAAACCCAAGAACATAAATGAAATTATAAATACATTTTATATATAATGATATCCTTAAATTGCGTATTTGAAGAAGGGGAAACAAATATATAATCATTGTATTCAGCCTTCCCCTCAAAAAATATCCAATACTTTGTAATCCACATCAAGTTATTCCAGAAGGGGAAGGGAATATAATAATTGGATTCACCCTTCTCCTTCTAGAATAACTTAATTATTCTAGAAGGGGAAGGGTGAATCCAATTATTATATTCCCTTTCCCTTCTGGAATATGTATAAGGCATTTGCCTTGCCCTCAAAAGATATCCAATACTTTGTAATCCACCTTAAGTTATTCAAGAAGGGGAAGGGTGAATCCAATTATTATATTCCCTTCCCCTTCTGGAATATATCCAATACTTTGTAATCCACCTTAAGTTATTCTAGAAGGGGAAGGGTGAATCCAATTATTATATTTTTTTCCTCTTCTTGAATAGATTGATGTGCATTACAATGCATTCATCCCTCTCATCCAATACTTTCTAAGATGAAATGCGAATGCAATAATTAATTAATATTTTGAAAATATCATGATTCTCACGTAATCGTTTACAGCTGGCAACCATGTCACACATTACGCTAGAGCTTCTATGTCATTTGTCATTTGATTTAATTGTTTTCATACACATTTGTAGCCTGTCAAATATATATTTATAAAAGTGGCAATTTAAACAATATTTTGAAGAAACTCACTGAAATGTTATTATTAGCGAGAAAACATGTTGTTCATCACTTTCCCGTTCAGTGTGGTACGTTTAAACGGTTGTTTGTATAAAATATTTAGTCCAAAAGTGATGGTTCAAGTGGCGAAAAAAAATCTTTTATTGGATTTTCCTCTGTAAATTGTGTATAACCCGCAAATTTTTCGACGGATAATCCTCAAAATGGGTGAGTACTATCGATTTTTCGCAAAATCACTAAGAAATTCGTGCGTCCCTATAGTTCACCGGACCCGAAACTTCCACTATCAACTGAACTGGGTACAATACACATATGATTTAGAAATACGCAAAAAAGGCTTTATTAAACTCGATGAATTTTCACTTTGGCTTGACAAAAAATCTGATATAGCTTGTCAACTTGAAGTTTGTGAACAACCTAACAAATCTGACAGTTTTTGCGATGACAAGTATAGATCAACAGCGACAGGTTATCCTAACCGTAACCAAAGAAAGACAGTTTTAGTTTTAGTTTTAGTTACAGGGCAGTTCAATAAAAGGGTTTGCATATGCTGCGAAACTGAAAATCATAAATTAGAAAACTATTCGAAATTTAAAGCACTTTCAGTCGATGAAAAATGGAGTTTTGTTTCGAAACATAAAATTTGTTTTTCTTGTTTGTTCTATTCTCACAATTTGAAATACTGCAAATATCGCAAGTCTTGTGGTGTGAATGATTGAAAGAAACCACATCACAAGCTTCTGCATCATGACAGAGTACCTACGGGAAAAGACATGCCACAAACTACAGAACCACACCAATCACAACCACAAAGTCCACCTGAAATAAATTGCCATATTTTGGAAAATAGAAATGTTTTATTGAAAATTTGACCCGTTGTTTTATCTAATGTAAACACTACTATCAACACATATGCCCTTTTGGATGACGCTTTAACAGTTACGCTGATCGATCAAGACTTAGCAGAAGATTTAAATCTTACCGGACCACGACAACCCTTGAGCATTCAGTGGACAAACAACGAAGTCAGGGAACAAGCTGATTCGAGGTCAGTTTGTGTAAAAATTTCCACACCGATAGACAGGAAGAAGAGTTTTTATCTAAGACATGCCAGGACAATTAGAGGCTTATCTCTACCTAGACAGACAATCAACAGTACATTAAAGAGAAGTATCCCCACATTGACAATCAAATTCCGGAAATGACAGACGCTCAACCGTGAATTCTTATTGGACAGGACAATAGCCCACTACTGATATCCAGACAAGTAGTGACTGGACCGTGGAATGGCCCTGCACTAAGTCGAACTTTTTTGGGATTGACTATCCATGGTACTTGTTTTCTACCACACCAGGCCGTAGAAAAGCATGAAAGCTTTGTTTGTCATGTTAACGATGAAACAAAAGATGACCTGGATGTACCATAATGTAGCTTCACCAGAGAGCAGAACCAATGCTTTAGGTAGACTACATTGTACAGAACGAAAAATGGACAAGGACCCAGACTTTGAAAGAAAGTATTGTGAAAAGATTTTTGAAATGGAAGAAAAGGGTTACATCCCAGAAGTATCCAAAGACGATTTAAGAATTCCCAACAAAAAGGAATGGTTTTTACCACATTTTGGCATCCATAATCTCAATGAGAATAAACTAAGAATAGTTTTCGACGCATCTGCCAAATCATCCAATGTTTGTTTTAATAATTTTTTGCTAACTGGACCTGACTTGTATAACTCCCTACAAAATATTCTTCAAAATTTTCGTATCAAGAAATATGCCTTCGTTTCCGATATTAAAGAGATGTTCTTGAGGGTATTAGTTAGAAAAGAAGACCGAGCAGCCCAACGAATATTCTATGGCGGCATGGAATGAGCCTAAAGTTTATGAAATAAACGTGGTATTTTTTGGGTCTACAAGCGGACCGTGCCTAGCACAAGAAGCAAAAAACAGAAATGCTAAAGGATTTGAACAAAGTCACCCGAAAGCTTTCTATGACACTCTTAACAACCATTATATGGACGACTACTTAGGAACAGCAGATACTCTGGAAGAGGCCAAACAGCTAGTTCAAGACGTAATTTTCATACACAAGCAAGCTGGATTCTTTATCTGTAATTGGATAGCCAATTACCCGAAAATTTCAGAAGAAATTGATGAAGAATTACTTGCAGACAGTCACAAAAATTTGGAGAATCAAACAACGACGGCAACAGAGCGAATCCTAAGTGTTTGGTGGAACCCGGAAGAAGATAGTTTTGGTTCCAAGACTCAATTTCACAAAGTTAACAAAGATCTTTTGGACAAGAAAAAGAGACCTACAAAGCGAGAAATGCTTAAGATTATCATGTCGATATTTGACCCGTAAGGATTTTTATCAAATTTCCTAATTCAAGGAAAGATATTTTTACAGGAAGTCTGGAGAAGCAAGATTAACTGGGACGACGAAATTGGAGATAACCTAAATTTGAAGTGGGAAACATGGATAGAAGATTTGAAAGGAATATCAAAATTTAGGATTCCTCGACAGTTTTGTAGCCTAAACAGAGAGCGGAGTATTATAGAACTTCATTTGTTCAACGATGCATCTGAAAGTGCGATGTCCACAGTGGCTTATCTTCGTTGGCAAAAAGAACATCAAGTTCAAGTATGTTTTGTGATATCTAAAACGAAAGTTACCCCATTAAAACCGATGTCATTTCCTCGATTAAAACTACAAGCAGTCTGTATGGGTGCAAAGCTAGGACATTATTTGAAGCAAAATCTTGAACTACAAATTTCTAGATGTACCTACTGGACAGACTCAAAAACGGTTTAACATTGAATTAGATCAGAAGCGAGAAGATTTAAAGTGTTTGTTGCTCAGAGGGTAGGAGAAATTCAAGAACGAACAAAAGTTGACCAATGGAAGTACGTCCCATCCAAAGAAAATGTAGCAGACGAAGCTACGAAAGCTTATAGCAAGTATGATTTTTCAGAAAATGACCGTTGGATTTCTGGGCCGCAATTCCTTTCACTGTCTCATGATCTTTGGCCTCAAGAATCTGTGGAAAACAAGACTGACTTCAAAGATAAAGAGGAGAGAAAATATGTATTTTTAAAATTATCTGTCCAGACCCAAAATTTATGTATTCCTGATGTATCCAGATTTTTTAGGTGGAACAGACTACTGAGAACCACAGCTTGGTTATTAAGATACAAATTTAACTGCAAGACAAAAACAATGAAGAGTGGCGAGCTAGACGTAGAAGAAATTGCTGAAGCCGAAAATCTCTTACTCAGACAAATACAAATAGAAAGTTTTCCCGAAGAAATCAAAAAATTTAGTAACAAGCTGAGGATAGACACGAGAAGTGGAATTTTCTCATTGGACTGTGTTTATGAAAATAACCTAGTAAAACTTGGAGAAAGATTAAACAATGCTGCATCACTCACCGAAAATTCAAGAAAACCTGTAATCCTAGATCCCAATCACCAAATTACCAAGTTAATTATCCAGAATGAACACGAAAACGTATTTCATCATGGACAAGAGATAGTAGTCAATAACCTTCGAGAAAAATTTTGGATAATTTCAATCAGGAAAGCTGTCAGAAGTTGCTGGGCGCAGTGACAGAAATGCAAGATTAGAAATGCGACACCGAACGTTCCTGTTATGGGTCAACTTCCCGAATTTCGATTGGAACCAACTATCCGACCATTCATCAAAACGGGAGTAGATTACTTCGGCCCAATAGAAGTTACCGTCAAGAGGAGTCATGAGAAACGTTATTGGGTCATCTTTACATGTATGGTGACGCGTGCAGTGCACATTGAGATCGCCCATGATCTCTCAACAGACAGTTTCATCCACGTACTCAGTCAGTTTGCATGTAGAAGAGGATATCCAGAACAAATCATAAGTGATAATGGGTCAAATTTCAGAGGTGCGGATACAGAGCTGAAGACGAACATCAACGCCCTAAATCAAACTGACATTGTGAAATTTTGCACCCTAAAGAAGATCAAATGGACCTTTAATCCTCCATCAGCTCCACATATGGGTGGGATTTGGGAGAGGATGATTCGACCAATCAAGACACATCTACATGAAGTTTTGACGTCACGGTATCCCCAAGAATATGTTCTACTAACAGTACTAATTGAAATAGAGCATATACTCAATTGCAGACCATTAACTCACATTTCTACTGATCCTAAAGACCCTGAATCCTTGACATCAAACCATTTCTTAATTGGACCATCATATACTGTTTTGCCTTGTGCAAATATCGACGAAAGAAATATCAACTTAGTCAGTTAATAGAAGTACGCACAAAAACTCACTGATATATTTTGGAAAAGGTGGTCCCGAGAATACCTACTATCCTTGATCAAAAGATCTGAATGGTATCTAGAACATAGAAATATTGAAGTTGGCGACGTAGTTTTCATTAGTGACCTGATGAGCCCTAGAAACACCTGGCCTATTGCTACAGTGACGCATGTTTATCCTAAAGCTAAAGTCGGACGTGTGAGAATGGTTGACGTTACTTTATCCAACAAAATGGTTTTACGAAGACCAGTGTCAAGATTATGTGTTTTAGATGCCAGACAGAACAGTACAGATAGAAGAATGTGAAGACTGAATGAGAAAACTTTGTAGTAAACCCTTTAGGTTTACTAGGGGGAAGAAATGTTGGTGCTTGTTGATGAATGCCCCTATATTTATTAGAATTTCCTATATTTTAATCAAACTGTCCTTTGCCATCAATTTTTTAATTTTTGTTCTGATTGATGATGTCAATAAAATAAGTTGTCAAAGAAGTTGTAAATAAATTGGAATAAGAAAAATAATCTTTGATTTCTGGACACGATTTCGCCTTTCGACCCGGGATTAATTCAAATATTTTAGGTGCGAAATCAACGCATAACACAATGTAGGGTTAATAATCTTCTCTTATATCAACCTAGCTCAATAATTGATGAATTTTAATAAATTAAGATTTCAGGGATAGTAGTTCAACAAAAACTTGTGCAACATACTTTTGTATACCCAGGAGATTCTCTTCAATATATTTGCTGCTTGAAATAAGCTTACAAGATGAAAGTATTTGAATGAAAATGCCATTAGTTCAAAATTCACGCTTAACCAAAAATTACTGATAAAATGATGAGGAATGCGTTCATAATGTATGGATTAGGTAAGGAGCGAAGCCAGACAGCGTACTTGTCAGTCAGACGGCGGTGTAAACGCTTCTTGTGGAGCGTTTGCAAACGCTTAGGTGTAAATAGTAGAATAGTATATTGAGTATCAGGTGTCAAAAACGTTACTTTAGTCACCACGTTTTTGAGACCTTATGAGACCAGTACCTAAAGATGTTTTTGACACTATACTCTTTCTACACCCGCAGGAGAATAATAGTATATCTCTCACCAAGGTGGAAAGAGTTTTATTATTGTCGAGAGTATTGTCATCAGTAAAAAGTATTTGAATTCAATAGTACGATTTGCATGTATATTTATCTATTATGAGATTTTCTATGGCATAAATGTAATGAGAATTTGATAAATCAACTTTATTACAGAAAAAAAATTGCAGCAGTCACATTTTTTAGATTAAATCCTCTTTAAATCCTATTTTTAATATTTAGGACAACTATTTTCGCATGTTTCCTACAATTTTGATGTTTTATGAATTAGCAATTTTTTTGTTTATCAATATAACATGAAATCTTACGTTTTTCTAGTAATTGAAGTGTAAATTTTAATAAATATCTCAAAGTTATACATAATGATTCAAAAAAAAATTTTCCGGATTCGAGTTTTTCTCACTATTTGCATTTTCTGAGAATATTTACCATAGTAATGTATATTTTTTTATACCATCAGAAAGTAGAGATTTCAACGAACAAAAAACACACCAACTTTTTTGAAAAAGCAGATATTTTGACGTGAGAATTTGCGATTGAAAATTAGGGTGCTTTTTCGATATTAAGTCAAAATAAGGTGAAAAAATGAATATTTTACATCAAAAAAACTACTGTATTTTTGGGACATACAAAGGTAAGTTTACACCAAATTTCGTAAAAAAATAAATTTTTTTGCAAAAGATAAAAAACAAAAACCAAAAACTCGGTTATTCGAATTTTTCACATAAATATTTTGAGCTTATGTGAAAAAAGTGTCGATACAAAAGTTGTAGATCTTTTTATTACCTACAACTTTGCAATTTATTTTTTTTCATAAGACTTGCAGTTTTACCGGAAATCGAGATTTACCGTTTTTTACCCTTAAAAACTCACCCCCTCCCCCTTCCCGACCTCAGATCGCCCGTAATTTATTTTTCCTTTCGTTTTTGTTATATTCTCTACCTCTTCCAATGGGTTTCATCCTACTATAATTTTTTTTGGTCTCAAAAATTATCGACCCTGGTCTATAATTATGATTTAATTTTTGGATAGTTATCACGCTGTTGATATTTTGTTATTTTTTTATACATCATTTGATAATTCTGAAGTCACCTGTGAATTATTCAATGATAAAAGTTCAAATCTGAATTACTCTTTATTGAAACTGATGATATTAGCTTTAAATATATTCATATTGTAGTCGCTATAATCTTTCGCACGCGATGTCTTGTCTTGAACAATAATTTATAAGTTGAAAAGTACTATAACTTCCAATTGAATGAAAACTCCTTTACATCCTCCATAACTTCGACCCAAGCTCATCTCATCCTCATGTTTACAAACTGAGAGTATGAGTCAAGTGTTAATTGGCAAAATATGTGGTGACAACTAAGTAGTATGCAAGTCCTTTAGCTTGAAAAGTACCGAGGACATGGCGGAGCAATTACCAACTTCGCACTCTTAAAACTGTCGGATTATTCAATCATTTTAACTAGTTTAACGGTTCATGCTGAACGCAAGACAACTATGACGATTTCTTGTTTCCTTCCATATCGAGTGAAAAGCTGGATAATTATTGTCATCGGAGAGTTGATTTTTGAGATCTTGTTTCTCCACCTGGTGGCTGAAACTTCGAAGAATTATGTTCGAGAACTGAATGTTTATGAATTTTTCAAATTAATTAACATGATTCTGGACCTACGGGAACATGTCCTGAAGGGAGATTAGTATGGCAACGGTTCGATCTCTCCATTAAGGTGTTAAGCTCGAAAGGAATATTATTATAATTTCTAAATGTGAATAGTCAGTGGTGTACATAACTATTATGATCGATTATTTCCAATATTTTCATTCTCAAAAGGTTCATATCGTCGGCTTAATTCGCAAACTGCGTAACTCCATTTTTGACCAAAATTAGATTTAAACGCCATCTAATTTGAAATTCCCTAACGAATCCATTGGCAGAACCCGTAAATCCAACAAAAAATCAGTTATTCTAATATTGCTACTTTAGAATTATACGTATCTCCTTCCCGCTAATTTCATTTGGAAGAGTGCGTAAATCCTTTAGTCGCCATATGAATCAACAGGTGCACGTGTTGCTGTCCCTAAAAGGATCATCACAATTAGGTAAGAACTCGTTTTAATTTTATCTGATAATAAGCTTTAATATAAATAAGGTAATGGAAGACCAAAATGTTTATTTTTAAAATACCCACGGAGATACGTAGTTCTCTTACATTGGTTTATATGAATGTTGAACACTGCGTACGAGGATATACGGAGTTTTCACATGTATTTATTGAGTTTTTAACTCAATAATGGCATTGTTTCAGAAAAAATGTCAACATCTAGAATAAAAAGAATTTTTGAAGCTTTGGAGAAAATTAATAATACGTTTTCGAATGTCTTAGAAAATAATAATATGTCTTCAGAAGCCTCTGAAAATACGGAAGATATTACCAACCCTGGAACCGAAGTCGTCGAAGATGAAGCCAATATACCAGATTTAGAAAATAGCTTAACTACATATATAAGATCTATTATTGAGACGGCAGATGTAGTTTTCCTTGATGATAAAGTTGTTTTGAAAAACGACATCATTGGCTCAGTAAGAGAATCGGATGCTGTGAATTTCAATACAGACACATCAACAAATGGAAATATAAGATTTCATTTAATTGAAGTTGATATGCAAACAGTTTCTGATAATGTTCCAGTGGATGATTTGAAACTAGTGAATAATAATCAGGAGATGGACTTTTTGGAGTTAGGTGTAAATCACAATCTAGAATCAAACAATACTCAAGTAGATGATGAAGTTAGCGAAGACCAAAGTAACTCAAATCGACATCATAACACTATCAATGGAAATTCATTTAATAGTAATAAAGAAATAGAATCGGATGTAGATGACCCATTGTATGAATTTAGCGAAGAAGTACACCAAAGTATAGGCTCAAATGACATAAGAATTGATGATGAAGTTCACAAAGATGATTCCCAAGATGATAGATCAAAACGAAAACATTCAACCAAATACAAAGTTGATAGAAATAAATGGAATGTCAATACAAATAGATTAAATAGAGAAAAAGGAAAATCTTATGTAGGAAAAAAGAAAGAGAATGGTGTATGGAAATATGATTTAGTAAAAGAACCTAAGATGCTCAAAGAAAATTGCAATTGCAAACTTGGTGAAAATGAAAATTACAAATTACAGTGCAGACAGCTAGAGGAAGACACGAGACAGGAAATATTTGAGCAATTTTGGAATTATACTTGGGAGGAGAAAAAACTATTCGTAAAAAGTCATGTTTGGGCACATCCAACAATTAGAAGACGTGGAGAGAATGATGTTTCCTGGAGGAAATTTTCTAATAAATTTTATTTGGGCAAGGACAGACTAAGGGTGTGCAAAACAATGTTTCTCAACACACTCGGTGTAAACGAATGGGTGATTAAGAAATGGTGATTCAAAAGACAACCATCAAGCCATTTCCAAACAATGAAAAATCTGATTCTGATCAAACACTGAGCACTCGTCTCAAATCACTTCACGATTTTTTTGATTCTTTACCGAAGTTAGAATCTCACTATTGCCGAGCCTCCACATCAAAATTATACTTAGAACCGATTTGGGAATCTAAAGCTCATTTATACAGAACTGATAAGTAGTTTTTCATAGATCATGGCACAAAACATTTATCAATTGCAATGCTACACAAAGAATTTGACAACAAAAAATTATCACCTTATAAACCTGAAAAAAATTTATGTGACATCTGCGTAGCCTTTGAAACTAAAAATTTGTCAGAAGAAAAATACAATGAACACCTTCAATTGAAGAAAGAAGCAAGGGATGAAAAATCAAAAGACAAAGAATCTGTTAATGACGTATTCACCATGGACTTGCAATCTGTACTCTTGTGTCCCAAATCCAATGTGTTATCCTTATATTATAAAACAAAATTAATTGTCCACAATTTTACTGTGTATGATATCAAACGCAACCAGGGCTACTGTTACCTTCTATAATAATTAATTTCCTAGAAAAACATCTTGACCAATACCCGATAACAGACAACCGGGAAATTATTCTTTACAGCGATGTTTGTGGTTATCAAAACCGCAAAATCACATTGTCGAATGCATTATTCAATTTTGCATTAGAAAAAAAAATTGTGATTAAGCGAGAAAAATTTTACAAAAAGGTCATACCCAAATGGAGGTTGATAGTGTACATTCCGTCATTGAGCGAAAGATTAAAAATAAGAAAATCAATGTGCCTGCAGACTATGTTCAAATTTGCAAGACGGCATGTTCCAAGAGACCCTACAAAGTAGAATACTTGCTTCATAATTTTTTCAAAAAGTATGATGATATTAAGTTTTTCAAATCTATAAGACCAGGGAGAGCGAGCGGGTCGCCAGTAGTCACTGACATAAAGGCAATAAAATATTCTGAAGATGGTGTTTTCTACAAGCTGAGACAACCGGAAGATTAGCAACCTTTGCCCTTTAGACTGAACGTCAATGCTCTGAAACCGGTGGTTTTTGACAATCTTCTACCACCACTTCATAAAACCAGACTAAAGATCAAGTCTGAGAAATATCGTCATCTCCAACAGCTGAAACAAAGCATTGAAAAAGATTACCATCATTTCTTTGATAATTTGCCACATGATTGAAGAATTGTTTTTTTTATTTCAATCAACAAAGAATTTATGTTCACCAATTTGAATTATAAAATGATTTGTGCAATGTGTTTTTTTGTTAACTTGTTAATAGTATTTAACCATCCATTTTGTTTTCAATTACTTAAAATAAAAGTTTTTTGATCTATTTCTATTTTGTCAAGTATGAATAAAAATTCGTATCTCCAATTTCTTGTCACCAAGCTATTTCAGAAAACCGCCATGTCCATTTTGTCATGAAAAATAATAATATTAATTTGATAAAATATCCACTGAAGTCCTATTAAATGGCGAATTTTTCATGACATACACCTTATTTTATCAAATGGCTATCTTAGAAAATGATTTTTTTCCGTCACATGAATATTATTATTTAGTTTTTTGCGTCTCCTGTAAAATTCGCAAAAATGGAGTTACGGAGTTTGCGAATTAGGCCGACGGTATGTCGATTTGTGAATTCGGCTTGGGTAAGATTGGATAGTTTATGCTGTGACGTACGTTATCTAAAAGAGAAGCTAGCTACATGAAGGTTGACATAGGACCTTCTGTCGACTTTTTTAATATCGTGATTATCTATAGATTATGCTTATTTTATATTGGCCATATATTGAATGACTCAAGAGTAACAAACTCCTTACGAGGCGTTGTAACTCTTGTGTTCGTGCAGTATAATATAAAACAAGATTTATGTGATATTGACAGAAATTATTACTATAGTTACTCCACGTTGAGAAGACGACATTGCAAAACAAACTTTTGTGGCGCTAAAAACGGAAGTATTCTTCTCTTCACTCAGAAAAAACTGGAAATGTCAATCTAACAGCTCTTTTTTATTGACCTGTGCTTCGTATTGCACGAATCGAAGCTATTTAGTTACAAAGGAGGCTTGTATAAAAGTCTCAGATTTATTCAATGTAAGTATCTTTTTATGTGAAAAGTGTTGATAAGGGTGCAAAAAACGTAACCAATCATTTCATATGAAAATATATCAAGTTTCATCAACCAAACCTAACAAAACATTGGAAATATTCAATCTCTCACGTATATAAATGTATAACAATAATGTTGAATTTTGATAGTATGACATACGTCTTTAACAAACAAACAGCACCGTTTATTTATCTAAGTAATAGAGGACAGGATGCGGACAGGCAGATAAGGACTTTGGTTTTGGTACAAATAAAATGTGACTCTCGTTCTAACAATATTCAATTTCGAAAACTATATTCGATGCATTGCGTGGCAAAATAAGGAAAAAATTGTCGAGTGTAAGAAAACAGATAGGTCTACGTAAGTAAAAAAAGATGCTTCGTTTGTATAATATAACAAAAGAGTTCAATGTTAATGCGCCCGCAGCTTTATCCAGAAATAACCCCAATCGATCTTCTTATAGTGATTATAGAAATCTGACTAATTTTCTTCCGTGATCAAAGCTTTTTGGGAAATTTTTAAAGAGAGAGGTGGTTATAAAAATCTTTCCTGAGAATAATATTCCTGGGAACACCAATTTCAATTAATTCCATTCCATGAGGTCATGAAAATGGTATAGTCTCATTATTTTATGCCTTTTGTTCGAATTCAGTAACTTACCTCTATATATTTTGATAATTTGTTCCGAGACATAGGCTCACTTCGACATGATTAGTACTAAGGTAGACGATTTACGTTAAGAACGACTCACGACGCAGTGCAGTAGCACATGTTTTTCAACTCTCAAGGCACCTATACACTACGGGTAGACACGACAAACTTAACCGAACAGTGGAAATTGTACGTGGAAAATGGCTGCTTTTGAACACACATACACTGTCGGAAAAAAACCTCTGCAGTTGTGTGTTTCACGATAGATCTCAAGGACATAATTCCAGTAGCGCTAGTTTTCAAGCAGGGATCGGTCGAAATGTACAGGAGATTGTTTATTGAAAATAAACAAATTTCCCTATGTCAATATATTGAAAGAGTCTAAACTGGGAAAGAGTGACTGTTGTAATAATTTAAGAATGAATGAAGATATTCATTTAGAATTGTTAAACTGTGTCACACCTTTGATACAAAAGCAAGTTTCAGCAGTCCATATCCTGTCATGAACATCTAACGGCAACACTACGATATCTTGCTATAGGGCGGAATTTTGAAGATCTTAAATTCTCATCAGCAATATCAGCTCAAGTCTGGGAATATATATCTTCTGTAAGTTTCTTGTGGCATTATTTATTATTTTTTCTCTTATTTTTTGGGAATGAAAACCACAATAATGTTTTTCATTTTTTTATTTCGACGTTTCGGTAGCGTTCCAGCTACCTTTGTCAAGATTAAATAATGATATAGTATATAATTATAGTATAACGTGTGCGGAAAGTGACATTTTTCACAACTAGACAATCAATAATATTCTGTTTAAGTTTAAGACTACAAAACTTTGTTGTCAAATTTTATTAAGGTCCATCCATAGTAGATCACATCTCTGGTAAAATGTGAAATAAATATTTTACTTTATGACATTCCAAAGATATGATAGTCTACTGGAAATGGAATACACGTTCCAGGAACGGTTTTTATTAGGATAGCGCTTTTTTTCGCTTATTTTGGAAATGTTGTTGATAAAACGCGTTTGTTGTTACTTTTTTGTGTATGATTATTTTTGTTTCCAAAATATGTATGACTCAGTTTGGTGATTTTGTGTATTGAAGTGTGTATCGATTAACAACTATTCCAATGATAAATCATAAGAAAACCTGGATAAAAACTTATGATGCTATCCTGATAACGCAGGTAATTGATTATTGTGAATTTCACATTGGTAACCAAATTTGACTACATTCGGCTGAAATACTAGCTACACATTTATCTGCATGTACTTATATTAAAGCACTTTCTTTGATTTTTCGTCTTTTATTATTGGGCTCTTCCAATATTATTTTTGTCGATTCCCATTGAATTTTATGCCCCTTTTCCCAAGCATGTTTACAAATACCTGACTTAAAGAACTCCCTATCTTTGATATATTTTTTATGTTCACTTATTCGGACTTTCAATGGTCTAGATGTTTCACCTAAATAGAATTTGTCGCATTCACAAGATATCTGATATATGCAAATTTTTGAAGATTGTTCTTCATTTTTTGGTTTTGTTAGTATAGATCTCAACGTAGATTTGAAGCTAGTTCGAATATTGAATTGATTACGAATTTTCTTAATTATTTCTGATAAACCCCTAACATACGGTATTGTCAAGTTTTTAAAAGTTATGTTAGCTGAATTATTAATATTATTGTTATTATTATGGGGTAGTAACAATGAGCCCTTCTCTATATTCGCAATTTTTTTATTTACAAATTCTGCCGGGTAATTATTGGCATTTAAAACATTTTTCAGTAGAGTTTACTCCTTTGTGGAATGATTATCATTGGAACAAATGATTCTGGCCCTACCGTATAAAGATTTTACTACCCCTTTTTTAACGCTTATAGCATGATTTGATTCAAAATTCAAATACCTATTAGTGTGTGTTGGCTTACGATAAACACTTGTTTCATTCCCTGTAGGTGTTTTATTGATAAGAACATCTAAAAATGGCAAAAAATTGTTATTTTCAATTTCAATTTCAAATTTTATAGATTTTTCTCCTTCATTTATATACGTTAATATGTAGGTAGTCACCATTTTCATTTTTCAAATATTTCAAACAATATATTCTATATCAAACGTATTAGAATGTCGATTTTGAAGTACATATATATCATATGGTTTTAAATGAAACTAACTGTTTCTAAATGACTCCACAATATATTTGAAAAAATGTGTAAATTATTGACAATTGTTTCGATAAATATATCATCGTCAGAATGACAGAAGTTACTTTTGACATGATGTATACTTGATATATATTTGGCTAGTCCAAATAGTGCCTATCTAGTGATTGTCAATAATTTACTTGCAATTTACACATTTTTTCAAATATAATGTGGAGTCATTTAGAAACAGTTAGTTCCATTTAAAACCATATGATAAGTAGATTCCACGAAGTGAGGGTTTATACAGTTAACATATATATCACAAAACAGTCTAACATATAGAAGTGAAAGAACAATAGGATTACCTAGAATGAAAAAATGAGGTTTCAAACCCATCCACCTGAAGCGCTTAGTTGCAATGGAGTTGTCGAAATAGGCAAGGCAGCTGAGGCCGAAAAACAGACTAAGGGAAGAAGAATTTCAGCGATCGCAGTGGATGGGTTCAGAACTATTTCATAACGCTTTTTTTAATGGAAGTTTGTTTTTGAATAACTAATGCCCGATTTCACTAACCATTTCCTAAAGTCAGGTAATACCTAAAACGAATTTAGGAATTCCTAAATGCAATTTACATTTTACCACGCGCTAAGTAATGCCTGAGAGTGATAATATTACGTATTTCCTATCACTTTTTGATCAATCCTGCGAGGATTGTAGGAACAGCTTTGCGAGTGAGGACCCTTTTTGTCCCAATAACAATATATTGTGGTTCAAAATATCTGTTGCAAACTTTGTAGGATTTATAAATCTGTTCAGCGCTTAATTCCTTTAGTTTTGGATTGCGAATAAAGGCAACCCATTCATTCAACAACATAGGGTCATGTTTGGGAAACCTGTCGTTTTGATGCAATGTCTGTACACCCGGGAACGCAACACTTCACACCAACCATTATAAATATTATGAATTATCACACTTGATAAGACTTACAGTAACTAAACTAATTAAAACACAAATAACAGCAGCAAATGGCAAAAGGAAACAATATATAAAAGACAATGGTGACAACAACTATATGACAGCTTTGATGAATTTTAAAATCTTCTTTTCTTTTCGTGCTAAAGGCCTTAGCTGCCAGGCCTGTTTCGATAACTCAATTGCAACTAGCGCTTCAGGTGGATGGGTTTGAAACCTCATTTTTGTATTCAAGGTCATCCTATAAACTTTCACTTCTATAGGTTAGACTGTTTTGTGATATATATGACCTCTAATATACTGTCAGTTTTAACGTACGTATATAACCTCTAATAAATGTCATTTTTGACACGTATAATATATATAGTACCAGAAACATATTGTGCCGTATACGCTGTTTCAAAGGAGGAATATTCTGAAGATTTCATGTTTCATAAACTTGGCAACGACTCTAATAACTCCAAAAATTCAATAGTAAAATCTTTATTCCACATTCTTGTATCGGCCACTACGCAGAACGACTATGTTTTTCAACGACAAATTTGAATGGATACCACATACACTGGCAGACTTGCACGAGCACGTTAGCCTGTACGGCCTGATCGGTCTTATTGGCCCATACAGTAGCAATTTTGTACGCGCAGTTCTGACTGTTCGGTTAAGTGTATGGGTGCCTTTACTTAAGTGCTTACGTGGCACAGGTGAAGTTGGCTCTAAGCGGGAGGAACGGGATACTTTGGTAACATAAATGTTATTATCTCTCGACATTCACCATTCTGTAGACTGTAAATTGCCCTATTCATCGAGTACACATTGTATTTACAATTGGTTAATTTATATTTATTCTGATAAACAGAGAAGTAACTGAACATTACAAAATCGTATTTTTACCGTGAATTAACCATTGTAACTTTCAAGATTACCGGTTTCATGAAAACAGGTTTCATGTACACAGAAAAAGGGTTGAAACTAACCAAAGAACTGAGAAAACATGAACTCAATGCTTTCATTTTATTATAATATTGCATACACTGTGTTATTTATAGGATGCGACATAGGAATTACTGGACAAAACTGTCAAACGCGAGCTAACTTTTTTACCAAATAGCGTTCCTAACAAATAATAGCAGATTTGGAAAGGTCGTTGGAAAATAAGTTCAAATGCAAAAAAATGTATAGTTTTATTTATAAAAGTAGTACACCATTTTCATAACACTTCCGAATACTGAAAACACCACAGTGGAGAATCGCATTGCGATACTTTACAGTTGACTTTCAAACTTTCCATGCTTCTACCCGTCTGGCTTTCTCCTAGGCGGTTGAAAGTATTCGAAAGATGTTATTTCTTAACGACCTTTTCAAATCACTTTTCCAAATATGAACGCTATTTGGTGAAAAAGATAGCTCGCGTTTGACAGTTTTGATCAGGAATACCTATGTCGCAACTTATAAATAACACAGTGTATATTACAGACTGTGAAAGTTCTTCAAAATTTAAATGGCACTTCTGTAACTGGCTATTAGTTTATAAAACATCTTATCCAAGAGGCTTACCTCATATTCTCAATTTCCAGTTTTCTCCTGAAATATTTGGCTCGATCATTCTTCAATATAATACCATAAGCTG
>CAJUYG010004105.1:0-17984 GCA_910591675.1 Galerucella calmariensis
CGAAATAATGAATTTATTCCATTTGGCTTTTACACACTGTATATATGACAATGAGTCAGTATAGGTGTTTTCGGAATAATAATCGTTTTAACAATGTTACTTTCTAGTATTTATCACCTGAAATAGAATCGAACGCATTACAAAACAAATCGACCTTAAATGAAGCGTGGGAGAGCTGGAAAGTATTAGCACCTATTGATGTTGTAACCATTGTGTGGACAGAAAATGTGACCAAAACATGTCAAGTCATTTGTATACTATTGTAGATCATTTTCAGTTGTGGTTCACGAAGAATTATGTTGAAAAGTGTTTATACGCGCATTGTCTTTTAATTGTTATTTATTTTATTGATATTTAGTACATACAAACACGAATGGGAGGTGAATGTGAGCTTATATATGAATAATAAAATGGGATGTCATATATATTTCACCACGTGGTTAATTTATTACGAAGATTTTTGTTGTGAGATATAGAACATTTATAATCATCAAAAATTGTCTAATCATTCAAACAGAAGCTATTGTTAGGTGAGCCTCGCACGCGATGCCGAAAAAATGTTTTTCGACAACTATACTGTGAAGTTGACAATTATTTCGTCTTCTAGCCACCTGAGAAGTTGAATTTTTATTAGTGGTTGATAATTTGTTCTATGTCATACTAGTTCATTATTGTGTTTTTATTGCTTAGTTACCAACTATCTTATGTCGTACTTTATGCCCGTGCGGGCATAAAGTTCACTTTATGGCCCGCGCGGGCAGAGAAATAATTTTTTTATCAACTTATTCAATAACCATGTCGTGAGCTTCTTTAGACTTTTTTGGCAACAGATTTTCAGTTGCTTTCAAAGCTTTTTCAATAATTTCGTCAGGAATTCCTTCAATTTGAGTGAGAGTAAGTTTTTCAACAGTACTCCTACCAAATATATATAACTAGGTATTAACAATGAAAAAACGTGAAGAAAATTCGGAAATACTACTTTTAACACAAAATACAAACTGAGAGATAATTATGGGGTAACTATTTTTGAAATGAATGAACAGAGCACTGACACGTCACAATAAAAAACAGAACAGATGTCACCATAACGTCACTTTATTGGTCAATTCCTACCATAAAACTGTGAATCTTCTTTAAGTCATGTCAAAACCCAGTAGTAAGAAAAGAGTAACTATTACCTCCTTAGTCGGAGTTTATTAATAGCAATCGTATCACTTCTTTAAACCTACGCTAGTCTCAGAGTAACTAGTCTCTGACTAATCTAGGAGTAAGGGCGGAGTAAGAGATTTTTATTAATAAGACAGTAAGTGTTGTGAACGTACTACCGCTGTTACACGATACACTTACTTACGGTATGTTCTTGCGCATGTAGCCGACAGCGTGTGACGTCATGTGGGAATCTCAATCGGTGATGTAAAATGCTAAATATATGGGAAATATTCTGTTTGTGTTTAATTTGCATGCATATTTCCACTTTATGATTGATTATTTGAATGCGACATGGTTTTTCAGATATAATATGAAATATTACTTTATTATCAGTAACTCAGTTATCTTTTTTGTGGTAGGTACAATGATGCTGGGACTTAACAATCCACAAAACGTGTAGAAATATGTGGGTAATATATATTTTTTACATTTTAAAAAGATTCGAAACAGAAATATTATTTATCGGTGGGCAAAATTAAAACACACCATTACATTATGAATATTTTATATTTCATATTTCTACTATTAGATTTTATTTATTATACAAGACTCCTTAACAAAGGTGTCACTGGAATACGAAACGAGCCAAAGGCGAGTTTCGTATGGTTAATGCGAGTGTATTAATAACCATTACATGAAACTTGCATACACTATTTTTTCTACTCATATACCACAGTGGAAAAGACATTCATAATCCTCGCACCTTATCCGCTCAGTGAATAATGATAGTCTTCACCATCTTGGTGTATAATAAACTATTATTCAATGAATTGAAAAAAAAGATAATAATCTTGTTCAGTAGGTCTTCTTTTTCAGGAACTACATGTTAACGGTTATTTGGCTCTAACCAACCCTGTATATGAAACCAATGTGATTTATTCTACATGCGAAGCTATTGGCTAAAGCACGTTAAATGAACATCCTCAATAATTAAGTCTTAGCTAATGATATTTGTTGATGGTAATTTATTTTTCACATTGGAGCAATTTTTCCAATAATTAATTAATCATAGAACCGTGGTCCATATGATTCCAGATTGAGTGAACACACTGTATTATAAATCTTATTACTGTAATGTGTTCTTTTCTGGAAAGTTCCGAATAATAAAGCATATTATGTAAATTCATAAAATTGTGAGGCAACAATCTACGTTCGTAAAATTTTAGTTTTCCTAATAATAAGGAATTTGCCCTATTTATCTGTGGTGTGGTATTTAGAATTTTCAAGAAAATACTTCCTAATGATAAAATCTACTTGAACGCATTATATCGTGCAAAATAAAAATAAATAGGTTATGCGAAGGCCAAGGCTTGGTTAGTGATAAAAACTTTCTTGGAATATTTACATAATATTATAACAGCTTATCTAATATTGCATGAAATATGACTTGTTAGGTTTCCTTAAACGTTGTATATGAGAATGAAAACAATGTTAAATACTGAAGTTTATTCCAACAAGTACATAGAATATTGGAATGCAAAAATAGTCCGGCGACAAATATAAATTTGTAAAGCCAACATAGACTACAGTGCAGAAACACTTATAGTCCAAGAGCCAGAGCCAAAAAAACTGTTTCAATTGCTAAAGGATGGTTTTTTGTTAAATCGTTGTAGCCGATGGGTACACAAACATGCTCCGGTCAGTCAAGCGTGCCGTAGAACAGGTGGCTCAGGTGCGATATTAAAGGTGTATCATTTGACGGGTGAACAAAATGAATTTCTAAAAGCTGAAAATTGTTATACAACTTCTCTATTGTATAAAATGAAAGTTCTGTTGGTCAGTCAGTCATACATTATAATAGAGCTGGTCAGTCAGTCCGGATAGACGTATGATAAATAATTATTAAGTGTAATTCGTTTCTAAAACTTCAAATTCTGTCTAAGGGTTCAGAAATATGTATTGAACATCAAAACATCCGTCAGTCATGTGTTCAGTAGAACAACGTCCATCAGTCAGGTGAAAAAGGTAAAGGTATACCGCGCACGCCGTTCGAGTTTCAGGCTGCGTATCACGATATTTCTACGTTTTGTATTGTTATTATAACAATCAGAAAACGTCATTTGATGTTTTAATTTGTGGTTCTATGGATAATTACCATTTGTATCGCATCGACAAACGATTTATTTAATCATTTGATACGTTTCATGCAGTATTATTATGCAAAAAAATTAAAAATTGTGGATTCAGAAAAACTGATCTCATCTACACCATTAAATGTCACTTGGAAATGTGATTTTGGCTATTGTAATAACTTGAAATTTAATTACGTTCTTAAACAATTGATTAATCCACATGACAAATTTGTATGAGTTGTAATTTCGCAAAATATTCGTGCTTAGGAAGAAGCATTAATTATTGAAGGTATAAAAAATCATTGAATCTATTAGGTACGTTGGAAATATAATGTATTTCTCTTAGGTTGGAAATAGAATGTATGCGAATGAACGGGTGTATTGAAAACGAACTAGAAAAGACAGGTATACTCGTCGGTAAGAATCCGAATTTTCGTACACAATAGCTAGAGTTCGAGAGAGAGGGCTCTTTTTCCCCCACCTTTGAACGTCCTCCACTTCAAATTTCAACGGTTATTCTACCAAACGCTGATGCGACGCTCCGGTTGATTTATTAAATGAACAGAATTTGTGTATTCGGTCTTAAAAAGCAACTTCTGTTGAATTCATTCACGGAAGAAACTTTGAGAAAGTGTCAAGCGATCTTCCTAATTCGTGTAAAGTATAGCGTCGCATCAGCGTTTGGTAGAATAACTGTTAAAATTTGAAGTGGAGGACGTCCAAAGGTGGGGAAAAAGAGCCCTCTCTCTCTCTAGCTATTGTGTACGAAAATTCGGATTCTTACCGACGAGTATACCTGTATTTTCTAGTTCGTTTTCAATATACCCGTTCATTCGCATACATTATATTTCCAACGTAAGAGAAATACATTATATTTCCAACGTAAGAGATTCAATTCCTTATTTTTTATACATTCAATAATTGAAGCTTCTTCCTAAACACTAATATTTTTCGAAATTACAACTCATACAAATTTGTCCTGTGGATTGATCAATTAAGAGTATTTGAGAACGTAATTAAATTTCAAGTTATTGCAATAGCCAAAGTCCCATTATCAAGTGACATTTTCTGGTGTAGATAAGATAAGTTTTTCTGAATCCACAATTTTTTATTTTTTTGCATAATAATACCGCACGAAACGTATCAAATGATTAAATAAATCGTTTGTCGATGCGATACAAATGGTAATTATCCATAGAACCACAAATTAAAACATCAAATGACGTTTTCTGATTGTTAAAATAACAATACAAAACGTAGAAATATCGTGATACGCAGCCTGAAACTCGAACGGCGTGAGCGGTATACCTTTACCTTTTTCACCTGACTGACGGACGTTGTTCTACTGAACACATGACTGACGGATGTTTTGATGTTCAATACATAATTCTGAACCCTCAGACAAAATTTGAAGTTTTAGAAACGAATTACACTTAATAATTATTTATCATACGTCTATCCGGACTGACTGATCAGCTCTGTTCTAATGTATGACTGACTGACCAACACAACTTTTATTTTATACAATAGAGAAGTTGTATAACAATTTTCAGCTTTTAGAAATTCATTTTGTTTACCCGTCAAATGATACACCTTTAATATCGCACCTGAGCCACCTGTTCTACGGCACGCTTGACTGACCGGAGCATGTTTGTGTACCCATCGGCTACAACGATTTAACAAAAAACCAGCCTTTAGAAATTGAAACAGTTTTTTTGGCTCTGGCTCTCCGGCTATTACTCACGGTATGTTCTTGCGCATGTAGCCGATAGCGTATGACGTAATGTGGGAATCTCAATCGGTGATGTCCAATGCTAAATATATGGGAAATATTCTGTTTGTGTTTAATTTTCATGCATATTTCCACTTTATGAATGATTATTCAAATGCAACATGGCTGTTCAGATATAATATGAAATATCACTTTATTATCAGTAACTTAGTTATCTTTTTTTGGTAAGTACAATGATGCTGGGAGTTAACAATGTACAAAACGTGTAGAAATATGTAGGTAAGTGTAAACTCTTTATAACGTTATCCTTTATAACGATAAACTCCCTATAACGTTGAATTGAGCCCAACTTGGTTGGTTTGCGTTAAAACCCACATATTGAAACACTCTTTATAGCGATACGCCATTCTCTATTACGAAGAAATGTGTTCATATTTTTAGACAGTAAATATTTATTATCGGTATTATTGTTTATGTTATGTTATCAGGTAACAAAAGATTTTGAAGCTAGCTTTAAGTTTTAAGGTCTAGCTTTTGTTATCCTTAATTGCCTTGAACACGTGCAGTATGACGCATTGTTTTCTCGGAAGTGATGGTCTTCCTCTTCGACCAAGCATACTGGGTACCTATCGTATTATCAGTCGTAAACCTGCTTTGATACTGTTAGTATGGCCAGTAAACGGTTGTTTTTTTGTTCACTCCATATAACGATAACTCTCTATAACGACAAAAAATGCTCAGTCCCTTGAGTTTCGTTATAAAGAGTTTACACTATATATTTTTTACATCTCAAAAAGATTTGAAACAGAAATATTTATGGGTGGGCAAAATTAAAACACACCATTATATTATAAATACTTTCTATTCCATATTTCTACCATTATATTTTATTTATTATACAAGACTCCTTAACAAAGTTGTCACTGGGATACGAAGCGAGCCAAAGGCGAGCTTCGTATGGTTAATGCGAATGTATTGATAACCATTACATGAAACTTGCATACACTATTTTTTCTACGGAAAAGAATTTTAATTTGAAAAAAAAAATATAAAAAAAATGCACAAACCGGGTCTCGAACCACCCTACGGGACCACATTAAACTAATATAAAACTTATAAAGGTATGTTACTGTTATACAAATTGGTAATAAATTATTGTTAACAAAAATTAATAAGTTCAAATATGTATTTACCGTGGTCATTAAGTATTTTTGGTCTGGTACTAGACATTTATTTTGGTCTTTTCTCGACATTCCACAGAAAATATTGGGTCTGCCTACTTGGCTCTTTAAAAATCTAGATTTCTATTGGTCAACTTTTCAGTTTCATAGTGAAAACCAGTGTTATAATGACTATCATTATGAAACTGAAAATTGGCATTGATAATTTATAGTATAGGAGTAGAAAAAGCTTATTTTTAGAATCATTCATTGAAATTTGTTAATTTTGACATATTCTATTCCAGTTTTTTCAGGCAGTTTTGGAAACTGATTTTCCCATCAATTTCCCTTAACAGTTACAAAACAAAAATAGGCTTATATTATAAAACAGTATTAAATAACACTGATAACAGTAAATTAGTGGGTAATACAATTCCAAATAAACGAATCAACTCAAGTAAATTTGGAATTAAAGCCAACAACACCCTGTATTGCATGAAAACACAATAAATCGAAAGAAATCAGCATAACGTGAGTAAGTATATCGTGGGTACACAGTGGAACCACAGTATGGGAACGAACCAGTATGTTAGCTTTATACGGGTTTTCGTTTATGGACAGTCCGTAAACCAATCTGGAATTGCGCAGAACTAGTTGCGTACTTTATTCAGTCCTAAGAACTATTTTAGAACCGTTTACAATTGAACGGAGTTTGAAAAAGCCCGAACATCCCGTATCATCCTTATTGAGAGACAGTCTCTTCCACAAAGTTTCCGTTCTTAATATTATATTGTAAGACTTTTGGAATTATAAGATTATTAATTACATCAAGAAGAACATCGTCTTCACTTGATGATGATGATGAACTATGTTCAAATATTTCCATAGAATCATTAGCATCCAGTTGGTAAATATTAAATTTGTAAAGTAAAAATCCAAAATAAACAAACTTCTGCCTCTAACCTCTGCAAATTTACAAAATGGATCTCACCCTCCTCCTTTGCAAATGATTTGAGACTGGGGACTGGCTTAGACGGTTTTTGAACCGTCCCAGAACTGTTCTTAAATAAACCCGAACGCCAAACTGCGGGTGTCAGAACCATCCTGTTAAAACCCCAACAAGCCAATTTCGACTACGCAAACTCCGGACAGTCTTAGAACAGTAATTGCATGAACCCGAATAAAGCTTACATCTCGCGACGTCACACTCCCGAGCTCTCTATGACCTACAACGTCGCTCGGATGAGTATCTCATCCGGCGGCCAGTGCTGTGCTGCGATTGTTGAGTGAAAAATAATCTGCGATCCAACCAAAGTGCAAGTGGGGAATTTGCGAATAAAATTATTTATTATACGGGGCTTTTATTTTTACGGCTTTTCGGACAAACAAACATTATTATTTTTATTGTTTATAAGCATTTTTTTGCAATGGGTACCATTAAAAAGAAGAATACCTGATGGTTCAGTAAATCGACTTAGCCTTAAGGCTTTTGGCCACCCTAAATTCTAAGCTATGGGCAGGATTATTTTCAAAAATAACATTGTAACATTCATTTGAATATATTGAAAAATTACGCCGTTATGTTGGTTGCCGCGGCCCTTGTCTCACCTGGTTGTGGTTACTCAGTTGAAAATAAAAATTGATTGAAAAATTGTGAGAATTCTAATTAATTGATTTTCATATTTCACCTATTCAATTATTTTATAACATAAGTTTTATATATGTGAAATTTTTGACGTAATAATAAAATAAAAAAAAATCAAATCAGTATATTTAGTGCTTGTGATGATACGTAACATTGAAGTTGATGTATCTGAAAATATTCAGTAAAAATTTGAAAGCAATCGGACGGATAGCTTACTAAATCTCGAAGCTATCAGGTCAAACAATGTAGCTTCGGCATAATCGCGGGAGAAAGTAGCTGTGAAATTATTCAGCTGACGGCGCGATTTTGGCGAGTCTGATCTTCAATCAGCGATCCCTGGGAAGTAGATGACTCCCTCTGCAGCTGATGATAGAGAATCTTTTGCTCTTTTTTGACTATCCCTTATTATTGCTTCCTTAGAATCGACAGCTGCATAAGCTAACTCATGCGAGTTTTGAAAGGATTGAACCGCAGTCGCTCAATCTTCCTGTGGAAAAATACCTGCAGTTTTGAGTCTTTCGATACGCAACGTGTCTCAAAATGTTGGTTGCAGTTTAGGGTTTATTGAGAATAAAAAAAAATGAGTGGCCACACGACTCAACATTTTAGAAATAAAAGCAATGTACCTATTCATTATTCTAGTCCACAAAAACTTTCTTCAAATACGGTCCTGGAAACACAGGAATACGACAATTAGACAAAGTTCTAGGTAAACACTTATGTTCTAAATGGGACGTGATATTCGGCGCTTGACGAATTCAGGGTTACCTACTTTACACATCCACATTCGCATAAAACACGACCCTCGAGAGCGCGTTGGTTGAAGATATTTACTTTGCAAACTCATTTTCCCATTCCGTAAATTTAAAGCTGCCTGCCATGTCACCATCTGTTGCATATTACTTGAAAAATTGCAGATACCATTCTTAGGACTAAGTGTTTATTTAATGCTAACAAAGGAGGCAAAACGTTTTCTTAGTCGTCATTATAAACACATCATTTGTATGAGAATTATTCGTACAAAGACTGTGAAACTATATTGTACTTTTGGGAGGAAGCTGAATAACTGTTGTGAGTATACAGTGTGAAACATACAAATGAAATAAATGGAATACACTGAGGATCTAAAATTGTGGCATTACTTATTCTTTTTGGAACTTTAGTTCTTTACGTCAGGTTAGGTTTGAGCGACCGGGGTCGCGACGAAAAAGATCTGACCGTTACGTTACGTTATGTTACGTTACTTCGTTATGTGCCTTGCTTGCGTGCGTGTGCTCTCTCCTGAGTATAGCTCTCGTTTACGAAGCAGCGATTCATATGCCTCGGCCGGGATTCGAACCCGGGGCGCCCGCGTGGATGGCGAGAATTCTACCACTGAACCACCGATGCTACATTAAAAATCTATACAAAGCTGGTATTCGCAGTGTTGGTGATAGACTTGATATTTGTTCGAATAAATTTTTACTTTTATTTCCATAATTTTTTTTGCGCGATTGATCTCTTTTGTTTATTCACAGCATCGGTTGTCAGGACGGTAGGTTGTGTTTACTGGTTTCTAAGTTTAACACGTCGGTAAGTGATTTACTTACCGTTCAGACGTCGAGAAGTAATAAATAGCATTAAAATAATTCCACCAAAATGCAAAATATATTTTAAACTGATCGAGAAGTACAAATGTCACTTTTGACATTTCGTTCATTTCGAAGAAATTTAAATTATTTTATTCGGAATTTATTTCAATACGATCGCGCAAAAAATGGTATAAGCATCTCGAACGTTAAGGGCGATTACAACGTTTTCATGTAGATTCCTCTCGTAAAATTGGACAAAATTATATGAGGATTAAGGGGTCTAGCACATTTACTTTTCGAAATACAGGGTGTTGAAATTTTGAAAACTTGAATGTTAATTCGATAACTTTAAAATGGATGGATAAATTGATTTGACATTTGGCAGGTTGTTTTTAAATGTAAAAGGGCATATTTTGATAGAAATAGTAGTTTGTGCAACTAGTGTGGATATGATGGCCATATCGCACGAGTCGAACAGCATATTTTTTCTACGACCCACTTAGGAAAAAATCTGGAAAGTAAAAATTGTTATAAACTGTAATATAATTTCAAATTGAGAATTTAACAATTCAATTTTATGCTTCCACTAATTTTTTTGTGGTAAATGTACAGTTCTTGAATGTCCCATTTGCATATTGCTACGGTTTACCTTTTTAAATATAGGTACGATGCTGTTATAAGTAGATGTTGCAAGTTGGACTCCCTCATGAAGGGTACCGTACCATTATCTATAATAATGAATATTCTGCTAAATATTTCAAACGTCTACCTGTTGACGTTATTGATATCAAGCAGAATAATTATTGAAAAATAGAATTAACAAAAAAAAAAACTTTTTCACGGGGAATCGAACCCGGGTCTACCGCATGAGAGTCTGGTTTGCTTACTACTCGACCACCGGGGAATATGCAAATTGCTTATCTATAACGTCAGATGTATTACATAATTTTTGCTTAAACCGTGTGTCCCGCGACAGGTTCTACCTTTTTCTCTCATTTTTTTGGGAATGAAGCCACAATAATGTCTTCCATTTTTCATTTCGACGTTTCGGTAGCGTTCCAGCTACCGTTGTCAAGATTAATTAGTGATTGAATAATTTTTGGTCCCTATCTGTCAAATGTTCTCGTTGTGTCAGATAGGGACCAAAAATTATTCAATCACTAATTAATCTTGACAACGGTAGCTGGAATGCTACCGAAACGTCGAAATAAAAAGTAAAAGACATTATTGTGGTTTGATTCGCAAGAAAATAAAAGAAAAATGGTCAACAGATATATATTTTGTTATTTTGTATACTTATGTATTCCAATAGTAGTAAAGGTTCACTGAGTCTGCTTTATTTTGAAATCAAATTTGTGAATTGTAATTTCCGCGTTTCCTATCCAAAAAATGTTGGTTCTATTTTCCAACCTCACTTACCTCACGGTGACGAGCTCTTGACCATCCAATGAATCATCATGAACTCGAGTGTGATGATTAGCTGTTATTGTTTCACCGTCATATGTTATGGTACGCGTTTTAAGCTAGCGCCCTCTACCATGACCAACAATTGAAATACATTAAGTTCGATCTCCTTACATAGTCTCCATATGCAGTTTGACAAGACCTATAAATCAGTCAAAATAATAATTTTAATAACAGCAAAGAAGGCAATTCATATAAATATTTCCACAAAAACTAAACAAAATTAACTATTTGTTTTATTACCTAATGGAAAATTAAATATCGTATCAAATTCGCTCAGAAACAGCCTAAATCTATTATCACGATATATTTTGTAGAAAACCATTTATTCTGTCGATAAATCTTAAATTATTCAATACAATGTAAATATTTTCACTACATTATTCTGAGTTCGGGAAAATTGTATTTGGTAGAGAACTGTATTAGTTTTTAATTATTAGTTCATGTCAAGGGCACCTCAATTATCGACGTTTACTCTTCCTATCTACATTATTCTATCAATCAGTTAATTTATAGTGACTACTTATAATTCATGAAAATATTCTAACTATTTAAAACATTACATAATATAGTCGTTAGATTCAAACAAAAGCCATGTGCGGGGGCTGACAGCTGACATCAATTGTCAAATATCATGCAGTCCAGTATTGCTGATGCAGAAATAATAATCATCTGAATTTTAAATATTTATAATTGTCAAAATCACCAAAAAGACACAATGCTGCCTAAACTAAAGCATAGCCTCCGACCACAGTCGTTTTACATATCCATTCTACAAAATACTTATATTAGTTATTATAGTTATTATTATTAGTTATTATTAGTTATTATTAGTTATTATAGTTATTATAGTTATTATAGTTATTATCCAGCAAAATTATTTCGATTATGTTCACAATTACTAATGTACAATCGTTAACATAACCTTTCTTCCAGTTCACTTATTTTTCAGGGCTCTTGTTCTCTTCTGCTAAAGAATTTGATGTAGATGAAACAGCTCAACAAAAAAGTGGAAAAGTTTATGAATTCCGAGATCGTGTTTCAAATAATTCCGAGGTATGGTCACCAAGTGCTGCTGAAAAGTCTAGGACCAAGGGATTATCTTTGAAACGGATGAAGTTATGAAATCATGGAACGATGAATGACACTTGGTGGTTGATTTTCACTATACGTTCCATTTTCGTTCCTTTTACATGAAAGAGTGGAGATGGAATCTAAGAAATTAAGGCTGGAGTTCATGTAAGTGTACTGCACTATAATTTTTTGTTAATGTAGGAGAATATGTTTTACGATGAAATCGGCGTTCAAATGCAAAAAATGGTCGAGAAATTTGGAAAAAAACGGCAAAAAGAGTTATGAAAAACGAGCATTAATTAAAAAGTATATGTCTACGATCAAACAATACAGACAATGGAGAAAGAAGGGTTGATCAGAAAAAAAAGCAGGAAGAAAAAAGGTAGAACGTGTCGCGGGACACACGGTAGGAACTTTAGTTCCTTTTAAGCAAAAGTTATGTAATACATCTGACGTTATAGATAAACAATTTGCATATTCTTTGGTGGTTGAGTAGTAAGCACACCAGACTCTCACGTGGTAGCTCCGGGTTCGATTCCCCGCGAGGAATTTTTTTTATTGTTAATTTTATTTTTAAATAATCATTCTGCTTGATATTAATAACGACAACAGGTAGACGTTTGAAATATTTAGCAGAATATTCATTATTATAGATAATGGTACGGTACCCTCCATGAGGGAGTCCGACTGGCAACATCTACTTATAACAGCATCGTATATTTAAAAAAGGAAACCGTAGCATTATACAAATTGGACATTCGTTTACCACAAAATTAGTGGAAACATAAAATTGAATTGTTAAATTTTCAATTTGAAGTTATATTACAGTTTATAGAAATTATTATTTTCTAGATTTTTTCCTAAGTGGGTCGTAGAAAAAATATGCTGCTCGAATCGTGTGGATTGTCCATATCGCACTTGAACGATTAAGCACTCCGCCTACGGCGTCGTGCTTCATCTTCGTCCTCGTAAGATATGGCCATCATATCCACACTAGTTGCACAAACTACAATTTCTTTCAAAATATGCCCTTTTACATTTAAAAACTACCTGCCAAATGTCAAATCAATTTATCAATCCATTTTAAAGTTATCGAATTAAAACATTCAAGTTTTCAAAATTTCAACACCCTGTATTTCGAAAAGTAGCTAGACCCCTTAATCGCGCAAAAAAAATTATGGAAATAATAGTAAAAATTTATCCGAACAAATTCAAGTAGATCACTAGCACTGCGAATACCAGCTTTGCATAAATTTCAATATAGCATCGGTGGTTCAGTGGTTAGAATGCTCGCATTGCACGCGGGCGGCCCGGGTTCGAATCCGGGTATGAGCATATTTATTATTATAAATCGCTGCTTCGTAAACGAGAGAGAGACTAAGGAGGCACAAGCACGCAAAAGCAAGGCACATAACGAAGCAATGTAACATAACGCAGCGTAACGTAACGCGTAATGGTCAGATCTTTTGCGTCGCGACCCCTGGTCGCTCAAACATAACCTGGCGTAAAGAACTAAAGTTCCAAAAAAGAAAAAAAAATGGGATGAGAAAATATATCCATCAGCAATGAACAGTGGAAATGGAAGAATTTAAGGCGGAGTTCAAATTTTTGTTAATCTCCTGCATTTCTTTATAATTTCGTCCTTGAATATTGTAAATAGCAACGGACATGAGCTGTCTTCTTGTGTTAGCTCTCTGTTTGTGATGAATGTTCGACATGATTGCGTTTTCGCTGTTCTTATATATATTTTTTGTACCAATCCTATGATTACACAATACATTTCTCTTCCTGTGAGTACTTTCCAAAGTTACTATCTTTGGATGAAGAAGAGAGACACTTGCCTAAAATAAAGCCAGTGTATATCCTGGAATTTCCTAGGAAATAGGTGTAAAGGAACGACCAGTCATCGAGACTGTAGAAGAGGTGGAGGAGAAGAAATCTTTTAGCTCTTGGTGGATGTCATTATTATTATCAATATTTCATTTAGATCCTACGAAGGTCTATAGTCTAAGGTGGTACTTCCCCACGATGCAGCATGCTTGTACAATCAAAAATGTCTGGTATCTGAGTCACTCTTCCACTACAAAAAATGTTGATTTTAATAATTGAGAAAAAAATGGCTGTGGAGTTTGTATTTTGCTCAAATATTTCACCGTTGATGGAAATATTCGCAGCTCTTTGCATGCCTACTGTTTGTTCATATTTTCACAGACATTTTGCAAACATTCGTGTTGATTGAAAATAATATATCATTTTTAGGTGTTTACCATACAAGCGATATATTTTATGAGTTGATATGTATATTTCGCTAGTGAAATTGTTTATTGAACGGGACCAGTATATTGGCTAGTGTCGATATTAATTCCACAAAAATACGCAATAAACTGATTTTCCCTGTATGAATTTGTGTTATATTTCAAGCTTTGATATTTTATATTCACTATAGCTGAAAAATTCCCCAAGTATTAATTATTTTACTTGTATTTACATATAAAAACTTCTGCACTTGGGCACTACGTGAGTTAATAATAATTGAAGTTGAAACTTGAATTATCGTATATAATATCACTAAAGTCCAAGATCCCAGAACAATAAGACATAACTTATTATCAAATAGATGAAATGTTATGTCCTCAGTAGATTCTCGGGTGCTTTGAATACGTGTGTATTTGTGGAGCTATCCTAAATGCACCTGGACAGGTATCAGGTGAGAAAGATAACTAAAAATAAGAGTTACTTCACTTAAATTTAGATGTTTGATTTTCATATATGTTTTGGAGAATAATATTCTAGTGTAGTATCATAAGTGTCAGACACTTTCCATGGACCAAGCTTTAAAGCTCTACATGCTCCGTAAACTCTTCAGTATTCAGTATTCAGTATAGTTCGAATCTGTTCGAGCACATGTAACTTAGTGATAGTTGCCTTGATAACATATTTGAAAGTCAGTCGTAAAAATAAATAAAGTTCATTCAACTTTTGTGGAGCTTTAAAGCGTCTGACAAAAGTTTTGGCCCATGGAAAGTGTCTGACACTTATGATAGATACTACACTAGAATATTATTCTCCAAAACATATATAAAAATCAGATATTTAAATTTAAGTGGAGTAACTCTTATTTTAAGTTATCTCTCTCACCTGATACCTGCCTACCAGGTGCCCTTAGGATAGCTCCACAAACACACAGGTATTCAAAGCACACGAGATGCTACTGAGAACCCAACATTTCATCTATTTGAAAATAAGTTATGTCTTATCACTTTGGGATCTTGCTCTACTGGATATCAACATGAAAGCTGCAGTTTTGATAATTAATCGTTTGTGCATTATTTTTATTGTTGTAATGTGATTGTAGGACATGAACTGTTAATTTGATCGTTACTTGGTAACCAAAACCTTTTTAGCAAGGGCAAAAAATAGTGGAAGAGTGATGTCAATGGTTTATAGAATGAGAAACCTCCATTTAAAATAATTGAACTGGTCTAATTAAGCTCCATTTGAAAAATCTCAATATTGGAGCATTCCACCGAGTTTAATTAATATTTTCTCAATTTCAACTGCAGCGTAGAATTTTCCAATTTCCAACATAAAAGAGAACCTGTTTTAATCTAAGTTAGTATCATTAAAAGTAATTTTACTCTTTCGTTATGTGAGTATTTATATTCTTTAAAAAAATCCAAACGAAAGAAAATATGAAAAGTCACTTTCCCCCTAACCAAATCACATTTCCGCTCCGTTTGAACGAATCCGCTGGCATTCTTTTGTTTCCAACGACCCATATATGAAAAACGCCGCGATATACATCAAAGAGAAAATCACGAATATGGAAAAATAAGAGAAACATAAATTAGAACACACAACTGAACATGTTGCGAATAGTCATCGGAAAAGATGGGAATATAAAATGGTATTGCGTCCAGAGCACGTACGCCACTGTAAAAATTTATTCAGAAACCAAGTAAAAGCAAGGGGGCACAGTAAATATATTCCCCATATTATTTTGTTGCGTAGCTTCCGAAACATGTGTTTATACCGCGTTTATTTGAAAGCATTGCCCAAACACAAAGCTTAGTAGTTTCATCATGTACACTGAGAAAATTCCCAGCAAAGCGTTCTTTCCTAAGACAAGTAGAGTTTTCACTGTGGTAATAACACTGATTAACTGAGTTGGTAAAATCAACTTTTCTATTATCTCTATACAGAAACTATAAGATACTTATTAAGAATACAAAACATTCTTTCCTATACCAGGAATTTTCACTTTCAATAAAAATTACTTCACTACCATAGAAATATATCTTTCCGTTACTTACAACAGTCGTCGTTTGACCAATCATGGATCGGCAATTTGTAGAAGAGTGCGATATAATTGGATGTGCGCGAGAACGACGCGCAGTGACTCTGTTTTCCCTCGGCATTATTATAATCATTTTAATGTTATCGTTGGTGGGTGAAGTAACACTTTCGCATTTTAGTTTTCACATGTGCTACTTATGGAATTTAAAACCTTTTATCAACTTGGGGGCTTGAAGAATTCATCGACAATTTTGATTGTAACTACATGCATGTATACAAATATATTTTTATTAAAGATGATAGAAATTGAATAATTACCTGGTTTCAAGTAAAAATATTAATTCACACCCACTAAAATTGTGTACCATACTTATCAAACATCTTGTATATTCATGTGAATTTAAAATGCGTTTGAATTTTCAAGTAAGGTGCCGGAATCAATGATCAAAGTCTTAGATTGCTTGATGAAGAAACAATAAGCCCTATTCCCAAAACTTGGTCCAAGATTTGTCTCCAAAAACTATTTTAGAAAATACTTGATATCTCAACAAGCATACACATCATTAGCTCCAGAATCCCATTTAATTGTAGGTAAGTATCACAACTCCAAATTGTCTATAGTAATTTATATTATTTCTCCCTAAATATTTATATTTTGTAACATTATAAATTGAATAGTTGATTTTATTATGTATTGATTTATCACAGTCCTGTTATAAAAGACAGAAATATTTCTCTGTTTTTCCACACACCTTTGTTTGTCCACCCCATTATTTTTATTTATTAAAAATAAAGTTGATTTTTTTCCACTTTTTGTTGTGTTATTTTAACCATCCTTGTATACATACGCATAGTGAAAAAAATATCCTTTCTTGCACGATCTGTTTTTCTTTCAATTTACCAACACATTAACCATAGAAGTAGGTTGTAAATACGATCCCAGTGCTGTAAATGTTACTTATAAGTCAGGATTGTCAGGATTTTTGAAAAACCTTATTTAAAATTGAAAAATAACGGAAAAACATATAGCAAAATATCAAAATAAACAAATTAACTTTGAATTGATGCATATTAAAATCAATGGAACAGTTTGGGTCATAATTATTGGAAATAAAAGGCATTTTTACTTTGTTGGTAATGTACTTCTTGATCTATGTTATTGAAAATCAACGGAGCTTCACTTGGTATAGAACTACTTTGAGCGGACAAAAATACCGATCGTGCAAAAAATAGCGTGTACGGGGCAGAATGTTCCCTTACAGCTTTCGGGTTTGGTAACCAAATCCTCAAGCTGGTAAGCTTCACTTCTGGCCCTCATATCTCAACTATTATGTCACGGAAAAGTTGATATTCACGATGCTAGTTACTTTTTACTGTATCGTAACATCAATGTATCGTAACAACAATGAAATTCCCAATTTTTTATGGAATATTGTAATCATTTGTTAATTACAGCAGCAAGTTTCCATTTAAACAGCAGCAAGCGTTGGCGGAGGGTGGAATCCACGAAGCAACTGAAAACGCTTGCAACTGTTAACTTACGGATGCCAAATAACTGTAATTTCGGTCGTAAAAATAGTTATTTATGTACCAAGGCAGTAAAGTGATTCTTTATCGGACGAGTCTGAAATTATGAGACGAGCGAAGCGGGGCGAATAACAGGCGAGGCCGATAAAGACACTTTTCTGACAAATCTACTTATTATTTGTTATAGGTATTTAACATTATAAAAGGAACATTATAAAAGTTAATTCCTGAAGT
>CAJUYG010004106.1:0-17983 GCA_910591675.1 Galerucella calmariensis
TGAAAAATGTGCTGATGTATTTCTTCAGAAGGTTGCACATACATTTTCAGACAACATTTTAAAAAAAATTGAAAATGAGACAAGAAACCAATCGGAGAATTCTTTATGGTATGAGTTGAGGTACGGAAGAATAACTGCATCCAAAGCATATGAGGTGAGCAGATGTAAAACATCAGACGGTACTTTGTATGCTACAATCATGGGAGGAAAAATTCCTGATACATTTGCCATGAAACGTGGAAGAACAATGGAAGATGCAGTGCGAAAAGTTTTAGAAGAGAAATTAAAAAAAAAATTGTAAAGTGCGGTCTTTTTATTTCAAGACAGTATCCAATGATAGCAGGTTCGCCGGATGGTATTTGTAGTGAATCAGTAATTGAGATTAAGTGTCCCCTTAGCTTGAAAAGTTATCAAAATTATATCAAAGAAGGAAGAATTGCCAAAAAGTTTTGTGCTCAAATACAACTGCAGATGTATTTAACAAACTTGAAGACAGGTTTTTTTTGTGTAGCTGATCCTGATTTTGCAAATAATCAACAAGTTGAGATCATTAGTGTTAATTTTGACAAAGAATATGTAGATAACTTGTTGGATAATTTATCAACATTTTGGAAACACAATATTTATCCACTTCTATATAAAATTAATTTATAAAATATACATTTTTGCATACTTAATGTCTTTTATTATTCCTTCTCTATCTTATTCTTACTTGAATGGTTTTATTTTTTCAAAGGGAACTATTTATACTGTGTGTACTAGTCATAAATGATTGCATCTTAGTTTTTATTAATACCTAATCTTTCATAAAATTAATAATAAGAAAAATTTTAATATGTAAGTGTACAACTTCTGGGAACACATTGTTTATTAATACTAATATTATTTTATGAAAATAAAACGCCATGTGATTTTTTTAAATTATTTATTTAATAATAGAATCTTGTAAATTAATTAAACCACATGCTATAGTAATAACGTCATCAATAACTCGAATTAGATTAATATTGACACAAGCATGTGGCTTTAATAAAGAAAACTCCCTAAGTCGTCGTATTACTCTCTCGATGTGTATTCTTAAACTAGCGATTTGTTTTGTTTGTCGTACCTCTGTTTTTGACAATTTTGAACCAGCATTTACACTCGGAGGTCGTATTAACTGACATCCCATCTTTAATAATAGCTGGTCGAGGTGCTTGAATCCTCTATCTGCTAATACACAAGTGCCACTTTCTAGAGAATCTAGAAACTTAGAGTTTTCTACTAGACAAACATCACTTATTCTCCCACCGTATCCTGGCGAAATAAAATTGACTAATCCATCTGGTGTACTTGATATGAGATACTTCAAAGTATTAGCCTTCTTATAATCTGACCATGTCAATGCTTGGTTTATAGCTTTGGATGGCTTTTGGATTTCTATTTCAAGGCAATCGATGATGCAACCAACGTTATGAAATTTATGTCTAAAAGCCATAGGTAAATTTCTTTTTGTTAATTTTTTATTCAACTGAACTATGAAGGGACGTAAAACATTAGCAATAATAGGAACATTTTTCAAAAATATTTTACTTGTACTTGGATAATCAGTCACAGAAGCAATTATTGGTTCTTGCTGCATAGCAACAGCTTCTGTTTGCAGTTCTCTTTCACTATCTTCAATAAGTTCCATTTTTAGTCTTTTTATAGCAAGGGGTCTAGTTATTGTACTGGTAGCAGTTCGCTTTTTTCTGTCTGGTTGACATTCATATTTTGTAGGTAAAACTCCTTGTTTCATTCTTATCCTGGATACTGAACCCATCAAATGGTACTCCACATAGTTTTCCATGTCATTGGGCAACTAAAAAATAATTTATTTAAAACAAAAATACAAAAGTTAAATATTTTATAAACATAACCTTAAAATGTCTCCTTTTTATACAAATTTCGGGCACAAAATATGTATTATAATGTTGAGAAAATTAATATAAACAATTTGTACTTACATCAAAGTGATCTTCACAAATGTAAAGTGAAGTTGTAGTCGATAAGGTCCCTGGATCTCTTCTAGCAAGTTGCAACCACTTTTTTCGTTCCTTTATTGTCTTAGACACGTGAATAAATAGTTTTTCAGGTGTTTTTAAGGAAGTATTAGTACACTGAGGCACTATACACCACTTATAAGTTTTAAAAGACATTTTATAATACAAAAACAAATAAACACTAGATAATCCCGTTGACAGTTCACAAACTTACTATTTAGTGACGTCACTGCAGCGCCATATTGGTAATGAGCGTTTTTGCGGGAAGTTTAAGCCAGAAATTTGAAAACTTGATTTTAAATGTAATAATAATAGAAAAAAGTTATAGTAATAATTTTGCATATCAAATTAGAGGTATATATATCTTTTAAATCACTTTTTAAAAATTTGTCAAATACCCTATACTGTGGAGACCAGATATGAGATGCAAAAATTTGTACCAAATTAATCTACTTAAATCTCCGTAATCATGTATGAGAAAAGGAAGTAAATTATCAATAATGGTAAAAACGTGTGTTGTGAAAAGTTGTCCAGCTACTCGTAGGATAATAGAAAATATTCATTTCTGGCTTTGTATTTTTCCTAGCCAACGTGAAATAATTTTCATGAAATATCCAAGTAGGCAACTATTATTAACTCCTATAATTTTTTTAATGAATCAACACGTTAACCCTAACATTGAAATCAAATGATATTTATCACACTCATTCTGAAGAGTGAGAGAATCGTATAATAATATATTAAATGAGAGCTCAAGATATTTCCCACAGGAAGAAAAATACTGAAAAATGAAGCTTTGCTAACGATCATCGACCATCAATTTATTTCCATCCCAGCAAGTATCACTGATAAACAGCAAATGCTGCAATCCCTCTAAAAATGAACAGTAGTATCAAGTTAAGCCGATCTACATCTAGCAACAGAAATTATTAAAAGATTAGGAAATTTTCAATAATTCAATTAATCAGAACTATCAGGAAAACGAAGCAACCCCACAATCGCTAGAGACTTAGAGATACTTTTTTGAAAATTCTCACTGCTACCGTCGTTTTGGAATTTATTTTGTATGGGTGAATACTGGAGAGCATTTCATGAATTACTATTAATATATATTTTTTCGCGATCGATCTTTTTTGTTTATTTACAGCATCGGCTGTCAGGTTGGTAGGTTGTGTTTACTGGTTTCTAAGTCTAACACGTCGGTAAGTGATTCACTTACCGTTCAGACGTCGGAAAGTAAACTACGTCTTAGCACTACATACATTCAAGTGGTCCTAAATAATATATTACTTCATTCATTACACAAGGGAAACAAAAAAATAGGAAGATTGATATTTTTTAATGAACAGAATCGAACAGAACAATATAAAAAGTAATAAATAGCATGAATACAATTTCACCAAAATGCAAATTATATTTTAAACTGATCGAGAAATATAAATGTCACTTTTGACATTTCGTTCATTTCGAAGAAATTTAAATTATTTTATTCGAAATTCGAATATTTCAATACGATCGCGCAAAAAATGGTATAAGCATTTCGGACGTTAAGGTTAATACCGATCTCCCTTACCTTTCTTGATACTCAATATACTATAATGTACCAGTATATATATTCAGTCGTCTTTTTTGTAACAAATCTCCAGCCCAGTGGTCTATTAATGTGAGGGGAACATGTTTTTTAAAAAGGATAGCACATCCATATTAAATACAACGATTCTATATACTTTGCATTTTGTCAAGAAAAAATTATTTAGGTATTGACCATACAACAATAATCGATGTGAGAACTCAACTGAATTGAAGCTCTAATTCAAAATAAACTTTTAAGCGATATATAGATTTCAACTATAAGCAGAGCTGAAGAGCTGAGTTTGAGTGGCCGACTCAATTTGAACAAATTAAATAATCCATAAGTGATTAAACATATAAATAAAATGATTTAACATAGGTACAGTTTAATGAATAAACAATAACATTAAACTTAGAATTGGAAATTTAAATTCCAAAATCTCTGACATATAAAACGCTTCCTAATGAAATAATTTCCCACCACACGCTTGAACACATTGTCTTCTAATTTCTCTTATCTTATTTACTAGTCAGTCGATAAGGTAAGAAAAATGGACCCCATAAAACACTGGGTCAATCTCGACATCTATGACTACCCACTTCTGATATTATATTCAATATAACTAGTTATCTTTTGAAATGTACCACTTGTGATTTTTAAATGTTCCATATTTCATTTGTTGAACATTTGTATGTTCATTCATATATTCTACTCAAAACAAATATGTTTATGTTTTGTACATGATTATTTGTAATTTTTCTCAACCAATAAACGTTTTTGGAAATATGAACTAATTTTTTATTAACAAAAATTTGGTGAGCATACTACAAGAAAAAGGGAAACCATGGACAGAGGCAAAACCGATCAGAAAAGATAGAAAGCAATGGGCTAAATTTCTACATAAATAAGATTGTGGATGTACCGTCAAAGCATCTATGGAAAATCGGATATACGTATTGAGCAAGTCACTGTTGAGTAGTCAATTGATGAGAATTCGAACATAAACTATGCATTTTTAGTGGACGTTTATTGAGAAGCAGCTGGTACTGTCGTCATCTCTTAACAACCATTCACCCCATCTATTGAGAACAATAAATTGGAATCAAAAATAATCTTGTTTCACAATCCTCCAAACTACTAATCAGATAGCTGATAACAAATCCATTACTTCACACTCACTCGAAAATAACGACAAAAGATTTCTGTTGTTATTCAATAACTATTATCTGGGACAAATCGTACTCCAAACGAAGAATTGGACCAAAAGTGTATAATAATTTAAAGGAAGGAGCAATTTCAAAATACTAAGCCATGTCAAAATCATATTTCTGGGGAACCAAAAAAAACATCTCGGATCTTTAAATGGGAATGGTTATTTGGTTTACCTAGGATATTTTCTCCAAAGTTGAAAATTTCTTAATTTCTCTGTCTCTTATGTATGGAGCACAAAAATTACAAAATACCCACCTACTTTTTCCAGAAGTAAATACAGATTGGTGTTAGTGCTACGAAACCAGAAACGAACGATTTCTTATAGTCAACGCTCCAAGCTACTGCTTCGATGACTATTGTATCGATTTAGTAAACTTCCTACTTAAATTCCATAAAATAATCCATTTGGGATATAATTGAGCTCCAAGTCACGTTGTTCATCTATTATAAATTCTGAATACAAATATAATGTATTATGGAATGCCACTTGGAAGTAGTCCGTGTTAGCAATTCAAAGCGTGGAATAACACGGAGTAATTAAATTGTGTCAGCAAACTGGAGCGCGCTGATGATTATATAAGCACAATTATTTAATTGTTTTGCAACGACCATGTCGTTGAAGTTACTCACAACGACCAGTTACTTCAGAATGTAAATGTGACGGCTTGGAGACCCTAAGAAGTGATCAAGTGATCACCAACCTCAATTGACAAAAATTTATCCATTCAAACATACCAACTAGGAGCATATCAAGAAATCAACAACAACGAAACCAGTAATAAACTCAGCTGTATCAACATGTTCAAACCTCACAATTGTATGTAATCATAGTTTAAGGGAAAAAAGGAGGGAAAAACGGAAGCAAAAAATGAGTGTTATGGAATAGACTTGTTTCATAGCTAACGGAGCTTAGCACCCCGTTAAATCCGTTGTACAAATGTATATAGGCACACTGGACCTGCATGAAACAGTAGATCCGGCGAGAGACAGGATTCCAAGCATCCAATAATTTCAGGCAAATGGCGTGCTAAACTGAAATGATCGCACCGCCATGCAGTAGTTGTCCCCCATTATCAGATACCTGATCAAATTTGATCTCTTGATTCGACATAGTACAAGTACTAAATACAGGTGATGCACCCAGATAACTCTGAAGGAATAATCCGGTTTATCGGTGGTTCCAAAACAAACCATGGCACTGGAGCTGGTATAACTGGACCTAGAAAAAGGATGCTCTTTGGCTAGTTCATTATACGTCTGTATTTCAAGCAGATACGATGGCTGCTACAGCCTGTTTTGAAGGAAACATCAAAAGAGGATATACCGAACAGACTGGCTAGGGACAACAAGAACAACAACAGTAAAATGTAAATTTTGCATGCTCAGGCGCATATACAATGAAAATAGTATTTTTGACTGCATTTCGAGTGTCTGGGCTGAGTTGGTCGATTACAACGCATACATATCATGAAAGAAGACATAGAAGATTCCAGACTGCATTATTCTAAGCCAAAATATTCTAACATTTTTTAAGTATATCTGTATTGAGCTGGTGATGAACTGGGAAGAAAAAAGTGGGAGTTTTAATGATGGAAGTACCTAAGTGCGCTCTGATCACACATTTGTATAAAGCTTAGTGAAAAAACATGTTAAGGGAATATTGACACCGCAAAATATGTATCTCATGAATAAATGGCAGCAGAGAAATGTACTTTGTACAGCCAACTAAAAATGGATCATTAGCACCAAACAATGAGTTCAGTGCTCCACATATCATGGTATATCAAGTAATCTGCTTTTCCTATACACACGAGATTCGATCAATTTGAATTGGAAAACTTCAATTTATATTCAGCTCAAAATTAATAAATCACAAAAGTTAACGTATGAAGAGCTTTTGTTGGTCCAGTCATGTATTGCATTCAGTTGTAGAACATAAAAAAACGTCCATTGTTTCATTTAGTATCGGATCCAAGCATTAACCATATTTAAAAACAACACGTCAATATATTTTCAACATATTTTGGTTTTTCGGTTACTCCACAACAAACACCGATATAATGAATGGTTTATGCTCTTCACACAAATGCTACGTGATACATTGTGCTAGATTGAAAAAATATGGAACCGCTGAATGGTGATAGCATTTCACAAGATAGAAATTGGATATCTTTCGTAAGTTCCTTGTGGCATTACTTTTTTTTTGTTTATTCTTTTGGGAATCAAACCACAATAATGTTTTTTATTTTTTATTTCGACGTTTCGGTAGCGTTCCAGCTACCGTTTTCAAGATTAACTAGTGATAAAATTAATGAAATAATTTTTGGTCCCTATCTACACAACGAAAAAATATGACAACTAGAGAATCAGTAATATTGTGAAGTTTGACACTACAAAACTTTGTTGTCAAATTTTATTAAGGTCCATTCTTAGTAGATCACACCTCTGGTAAAATGAGAAATGTGTGAGAAAAGTGCACGTTCCAGGAACGGTTTTTATTGGGAAAGCGCTTTTTTAAGCTTATTTTGGAAATGTTGGTAATAAAACGCGTTTGTTGTTACTTTTTTGTGTATCATCATTTTTGTTTTCAAAACATGTATAACTCAGTTTGGTGATTTTGTGTATTGAAGTGTGTATCGATTAACAACTATTCCAATGATAAATCATAAGAAAACCTGGATAAAAACTTATGATGCTGTCCTGATAACGCAGGTAATTGATTATTGGGAATTTCTCTTTTTAACATTGGTAACCAAATTTGACTACATTCGGCTGAAATACTAGCTACACATTTATCTGCATCTAGTTGTATCAAAGCACTTTCTTTGATTTTTCGTCTTTTATTATTGGGCTCTTTCAATATTATTTTTGTCGAATCCCATTGAATTTTATGCCCCTCTTCCCAAGCATGTTTACAAATCCCTGACTTAAAGAACTCCCTATCTTTGATGTATTTTTATGTTCACTTATTTGGACTTTCAATGGTCTAGATGTTCCACCTAAATTTGTCGCATTCACAAGATATCTGATATGCAATTTTGTTAAGATTGTTCTTCATTTTTTGGTTTCGTTTTTGTTAAGATAGATCTCAAAGTATTGTTAGATTTAAAGCTGGTTCGAATATTAAATTGATTACCAATTTTCTTAATTCTTTCTGACAAACCCCTAGCATACGGTATTGTCAAGTTTTTAAAAATTATATTAGCTGAATTATTAATATTATTGTTATTCTTATGGGGTATTAACAATGAGCCTTTCTCTATATTCTTGATTTCTTTATTTACAAATTCTGCCGGGTAATTATTGGCATTTAAAACATTCTTCAGTAGAGTTTTCTCCTTTGTGAAATGATTATCATTAGAACAAATGATTCTGACCCTATCGTATAAAGATTTTACTTCCCCTTTTTTAACGCTTATAGCATGATTTGACTCAGAATTCAAATACCTATTAGTATGTGTTGGCTTCCGATAAACACTTGTTTCATACACTGTAGGTGTTTTATTGATAAGAATACCCAAAAATGGTAAAAAATTGTTATTTTCAATTTCAATTTCAAATTTTATAGATTTTTCTCCTTCATTTATATTTATTAAAAAATCATTCAGAGATACTAAGTCATAAGGCCATATTGCAAAAATGTCGTCTACACATCTCCACCAGACAATTGGTTTTAATTTTTGATTATTCACTATTTTGGCTTCAAAATGTTCCATGAAAATATTTGATAGAATTGGTAAGAGGCGAGGGCCCATGGCAAGACCAAAATTCTGTTCATGAAAATCATTTTGAACTGAAAATATGTTTCTGTTATACATAATTTTGATAATACTATTATTGCTGCTACGCTCAATTTGGTCCTTTCTGTAAGGGTCTGATCTATTTCTAATTTTGATTTGACAAGTTCTATTGTTTTCTGTACCGGTACATTTGTGAAGAGACTAACTACATCAAAACTGACCAAATAATGGCTTTTGTTGAACTTCAAATCTGATAGTTTTTCTAAAAAATGATTGCTATTTTTGATGTATGAATCTGTCTGTCCTGCGAGGGGTTCAATGATTTTTGATATATAATTTGATAGTTTGCTGCATGGGAAATTAATAGTGCTACAAATTGGTCGTAATGGTGTGTTTTGTTTATAAATTTTTGGTAAACCATAAAAATGTGGTGGTTTACTGTATTTAGGTGTTAACATTGTTCTTTCACGGTTAGCAAATTCGTTCTTGAATTTGAAAAGTATCTTATAAATTTTGTTTTCAATTGATTTGGTAAGATCATTCGGTAGCTTAGTATAAGGGCCATTTATTAATAAATCCATTACTTTTGAATGGACCTTAACAAAATTTGATAACAAAGTTTTGTAGTCTTAAACTTTAAAATATTATTGATTATCTAGTTGCCATATTTTTTCGTTGTGTCAGATAGGAACCAAAAATTATTTTAATAATTTTTTTACTAGTTAATCTTGACAACGGTAGCTGGAACGCTACCGAAACGTGGAAATAAAAAATAAAAAACATTATTGTGGTTTGATCCCCAAAAGAATAAGAAAAAAGAATAGAAATTGGAAACTTGGATAATTTATTTTGCGTCTACCTAGTCGTTTTAAAATGGTTGAACTAGAATGAAACATTTCTGTTCTTTATGTTCAAAATATGATGAATAAAAATTTGATTAATGAATCAACTTAACTGCTGCAGAATCTGCCACTATCAACAATTTCTCTTGACAAACGTTCCACGCATAGTCTGCGTTCTGTATACCTCTCTTCTGGTATGGATGACAATGACAGGTCAGACTCCCCGCAATGGAGGTTGCCGCATATAATCAGGTCAGTAAATAATAGGGTATTTGACATTTTTTTTTAAACACCATTAGAAGATTGTCTGGCCTCAGTTAAGTACTCCAAATTTTTTTCAAATTTTTAACTAAGCGGGAAAGTTGCCAAAACCAACTTTAAAAATTTTATATTTAAATAGCGCGCCAAAACGCGCTGATTTCTTATGACGTCAGTGATCTTGTCGCTCCGCCTACCGCATCCCGAGCGACAAGATCACTGACCAGCCGAATCGGAACCATCGGCTCGACCTGCGGCCGCCCACCTGAGCTGGCCTATAAGAAACAAGCAAGCAGCGAGACCTCTTACGTCACAATAAACTCACATATTTTCCCGCGCTGAGTAAATATTTGAAAATTACCATTTTTGTTAAGTTAATAAAAAATCACTGGTTTAATTTATTTGTGTGAAATATTGATTTCTGGCATAATAGTACCACAAAGTACCTGCTCCGACTCTTTTTTAATTTTTTCCGCTCATAGGAAAATACCCTATTGGACCTGACGTTTGAGTGTACACCCGTCTCGCACACATCATTTGCCTGACATGAGCCTGACACCTGTACGCTCATTCCAGTCACTTCCTTTCACTATTACATCACATTACTGCCTTTTGTGGATATTTCGTGAATCAAATCCCACTTCTGATACTGGAATAGCAAAACTGTCGGGACTGGAACTCAGGACCTCCAATGCAACGAAATCCTCACGTAAACCCTGTGTTACCCACGGCTTGTACTAGTCGAGCCGTTCTCAGCTCACCACTTCCGGATCAGAAGCTTATATCGATAATGTGCTCTGTTCGTAGCTTCAGCTGTAGTTAATTATTGATGAGATGGAATTATTTGGCATACCAACGGAAAACTTGAAAAAATTCCTGGAATTTCTGACTGGCAGAACACCTTATCGCTATAAATTTCCAATCCGAGAGTGATAAACTAAGAGCGTGTCGACTATACCATAAGTGCGTTTGCTTCCTAGTTTCCCGGTATTATCTACCAGTATTGGTTAATTCAAAGGCATTTATACACCCAAACCAGTTTGGACTGTAGCATGCATGACTATTTAACATTTAACAGGTCACTAGCGCTCAAATCATTATGCGATATCACTTGGACTGTCAAAAAATCGCGGGCTGAAGTATTATTCACCTAATAAACTGATCGACTTTGTTAAGGCGCTGAATTTCTTTGGGAAAATATGGATGGGTGTGAGACACAAAAGACGTTTGCTAGTCAAATTGGAGGGCCAAATAGATTCCACCACCACAAACCTATCCTGACCCATCAGAAGAAATGTTTATAATTGAATATTTGTGCTTGAGCATTTGTTTTTTGAGCGACTTCACTGCATAGGTTTTTTTAATAATCATGTGAATACTTTGAAGAATAATGAAAAAATTCACAATAATAATAGAAATCGTAGTGCTTAACAGAGTCCCCATCGACACTTCAGCAGAATAAACGTTCTCGCACAAATTAACTACAATATATCTGAGATCGATAGGATTAACGGTCATGCTATGTAGATATACTTTGTTGGGTTTTCATCTCCATTTTATTTTGTATTTTGTCTCAAAAATTGGAAGTAAACTCATACATTCGCACTGAAACCTACTTCTACCATTCTCAGTTTATTTATGGCTTGAAGTAAACACAAGTGGCAAAATGTGATATTCTGTTCCGCTAAACTCAATTTCTCAGAAGCGTGCCTTTCAAAATGTAATCCTTAGGGAAAGAAATCAACGGTTCGGCATTTGCTGAGGAGGTGTGATTCCGCTGTTTGATAATCTTCTAACAAAAGTGGGCCAATATCGCGGTGGAGGTTTAAAGAAAGGTACATGTTGATTTATAGGTGATTTGAGGTTGTAAAATCTCTGGAAATTTATTAGTTCTGGGAGGATTACTTTTCAAATGTGCTTAGGTTCTTGAAATATCGAGAATAGTATTGGAGCTGGAAATAAATGATTACTTATAAGACGTTTATCGATGTTTATGGATTCTGTATCATTTTATTTGATGAATCAGTAATGTCCTCACATTAAGTATCCTATTCCAAAGATTTTCCAAATTGGAATAAGTGTACATGTAAACGAAAAAGGGAACGATACAAATAAGTGAGAATATTTTGCAATGTAAAAATTAGCAATAGCCCCGCGAAGGACCATTTTTAGCGTTAATTTTATGTTATTAGCAACTAGCGGACCCAACAGACGTTGTCCTGTTTTTTCTTACCAGAAATACAAATTTTGACTATTTTTATTTTGATTGGAAAATATCACATTGTTACTTAATTTTGAGTGGAAAATCAAAGAAAATTGTTAATTTTCAGATAGGGGCATATTTCATGAAAATTCGACTTTCCTGAATTTTCCTCCAACTCTTCGGACATACAAATCAATAAAAATACCCATTTTTTGAAAGGACCGCTTAAAAAAAAAACTTCTATGTTAAATGCCATCGTATCGGCACATCCGGTTAGTAGTTGACTAATTGTGAATCTAAACCATCCAGTTGCTTCCATTGCTGAAGACTGCATTAGAATCCGTAAAGTAGCTGAGAAGATCTAAGTTAACAGAAAACGGAAGCAACTACATTTTATAATATATTTTACTCCTAGGGTTGGTTCAAGTAGGGATACCTGAGGATCTTCAATTTATTTCAGTTATTAATATAGCGAATGATACTAAGAGATAATGTAGCTTTCTAAAGGCAAAATAATTTTTGAAATCGGTTCAGTAGTTTCAGGTTTATTCGTCACACACAAAAACACAAATAATTTCCTTTCATGTGTGTTGGTTCACTAATATATTAAATATAAATAAGTTTTAGGTAAATTGAAATGTTTTATTTCATCATTCAGTATGGATCTTCATCAAGTGAAAGCCTCATCTATCCAAAATCCTGATGTCTATGCGTTATTTTAGGGGTGCACAGATGACCTATTATGTTTGAAAGCCATTTGAAAAACTGACAACTGCCTTAGTAATACAGGAATCGTTTATTGCTTTAGTATCTCTACGCCTAAGTTTAGTATCGAGTAGACGTATGTAAAGTGAGCTCTTGACTAAATCATTAAAAGTGCGGTTCAAATACAAAAGTTAATTTTGAAAGATGGTGAATATAATCAACAAATAATTATCTACATAATTGTGAAAAAACAATAAAAATAAAATGGTCCTGGCCAGAGGAACTTGCGATGAAATCAAATCTGCAGTAAACAGTATTGTAGAAAACAGTATGAAAAACCCGCAGTTCACAAATACCATCACTGATAAGGTAGTAGAAGCTGTAACAAAAACTATAAACAAGAAGTTAGTGGAATATGAAAATAAAATTAAAATTACGGAAGAAAAGATCGACAATATGAAAACAGAAAATGGTATCAATATAGCCATTATGGAAAAAACATGCGATGTTGTTGAACAACAAACGAAGATAAATAATCTAAGAATATTTAATTTAGCTGAGAAAAATCAAGAGATAACAAAAATGGACATTATATCATTTTTAAATTTCAAAATGTTATTAAATTTAAAGGAAGAGGACATTGAAGTGTGCTATAGGATTGGAAAAAGAGTGCAGAATAATACAAAACCACGAGGTATATTCCTCAAATTACGAACATATATAGTCATAAAATGGATATCTATAACAAGAAAAAATTATTGAAGGGCACAGGAGTAATTATCAGGGAAGATCTTACACAACATCGAGTTAAGCTATTATCGAGAGAAATTGAAAAGGTAACATTGAAAGATGTATGGACTTATAATGGTCAAATTTATGTGAACTTCAATCAGAAAATCCAGAAAATAGAATCCGATATGGATTCCAGGAATGTTTTTTCCTACTAAAAATTTATGTTTTTAGATATTTATATATAGCATGAACCGAATGCTCCTAATTAAAATTTAACACATACTAGTCTGATGCTCACAACTTAATTCAACTTTATTTAATACAGTACTTTATTTGTTAATTACATTATCTATTTTTTTCCATTTGTTATTGTTTTATTTAAGAATAAGGCCAGAGTGAATTACTTATTTAACTTTCGTTATATCGTGATATTGTAGGTACTGTTTTTTTTGTTTATATTTTTTATATATTTTTTTAAGAAACTACACACTATTAAATGAATACATGATGGACACATATATTAGGGACATACATGAAAAACTAGTGGAAACGCAGGAAATTTTTGATTCAAACGAACTAAATAAGATTTGGGACGAACAGGAGCGGGGGGGATTTTTTAAGCTTTATCACCAAAATATGAATAGTCTCAGCAAATATTTTGATGAATTTAAGATCAATATGGCACAGATGAGGTGTAAATATCATTGCATAGTATTCACAGAAACTTATAGAATATTAGATTCAGGTTTATATGGTCTACCTGGATATTTTATATCCAGGTATAATGTATAATGTATAATGATGGAGACTTAAATAGAAATGATGGGGTGGTGGTATATTTAAAAGACGAATATGATTACACTTACGACACTGTTTTTATTGGTTAATGCAAAGCCGTACAGTTAAGTATAACCCTGAATAACCACAAAACGGTTCTGTTAACTTGTATATACAGATCTCCTTCAGCTAATGAAGAGGTTTTTATTGGGGAACTGAATAAGTATCTAGAAAAAACGCAAAATAAAAATAGTTCCATGCATGTTTTGGTAGGTGATATAAATATAAAAATTAAAACTGATTCCAATATTGTCAATGATTACCTAAATGTACTAAGTGAATATAATTTCGTATCAATGATAAATAAACCCACTAGGATACATGGAGATTCTGCAAACTGTCTAGACCACATTTTTTGAAAAGTAATTTAACAAATTATGAAAATGATTGTATTTCCATGGTATTTGAAAACAATAAAACGGACCACCCAGCAACAATTCTGGGGTTTCCTAGTACAGAAGTTAGCCAACACATAGACTGTAGAAAAAGAGAAATTTTATATATAAATTATAAAAATGTAAGAATGGATCTTAATAAACACGATTGGACAATGTATTATAATGAAACGGATGTTGACAAGCTAGCAAATATGATAACCGATCTACTTAAAACTAGTATTAATAAAAATACAACAGCAAAAAAATTGAAATATTTAAAATTAAGCTTAGTGAGTGGATAACTGAAGGCATCGTAAATTCGATAATCACGAAAAATAGCTTATGTCGTCAATATAAATCGAAGCGCAATAATGAACAAAAGAAATTAGAATTATGTAACTACAAAAAACAATTGAATAAGCTGATCAGAAAAGCTAAACATGAGTATTACAAAAAGCAAATAAATATAAACAAAAATGTAAATGAAAACTTATGGAAAGTTGTGAGAAAAATTCAAGACAACAAAACAGAAAAAGGAATTCAAATTCGTACAAATTATAATGAAATTTTTATTTAAAACCCCTAAACGTATTGCAGATGCTTTTAACAATTTTTTCAGTAGAGTGGGACAGACGTATGCAGAAAAAATTGTGAAACCTAACACATCTCCGGCTTACTCTAAAATAAACCAAAACTCTTTCTTCCTTACACCTACAAATGAGGAAGAATTTGTAGCAGTTATGAATTCTTTAAAAGACAAAAAAGCTCCAGGGTTTGACTATTTAAAATCAGAAGTGTTCAAAAAAACAGCTGATCTTAAGCAATGCCGTTATGTCATTTAGTGAATAGGATTTTTGTAACAAATAAAATTTCGCAGGACTTTAAAAAGGCTATAATTTCTCCTATCTACAAAAAGGGAGATTCACAAGATATGGATAATTATAGACCAATTTCACTTATCACGAACCTAGCCAAAATATTCGAAAAAATTTTAAAGAGGAAGTTGATAAGGGTCCTTAACAACAATAACGCGCTCTCGGAAAAACAGTTTGGTTTCAGAGAAGGTTTATCAACGGCAGATGCTATCAGTAAATTAGTTGATAATATTACTAAATGTCTGGAATGTAATAAACCTGTCCTTTGTGTATTCTTGGATGTTGACAAGGCTTTCGACACTGTAGATCATATACAAATGTTGGGAGCGTTGGAGGATGTGGGAATCAGAGGGACACCAAATAAACTATTTGAAAATTATTTGTCAAACCGCATACAAATGGTAAAGGTGAACAATACCCTTAGTAGCGAGAAAGTAGTTAGTTGTGGGTTGCCCCAAGGAAGTGTGTTGGGTCCATTATTGTTTACGATATATCTCAATAATATCCTATCCTCTCAATTTGCTGGTAATTTACTAAGTTTTGCGGATGATTCCGCTATTCTATACACTGATGATACATGGGAGAATTTAAATAATTCAGCCGAAAAAGATTTAGGGAAAGTATTTGATTGTTTTGAGTCACAAATTGTTAACAGTAAATCACGACAAATCATATTCTATGCCATTTTCACATAACATAAGAGGCCTACCTAAGTACAAACATCTAAATGTAAAAAAATTCTCTAGCAATATCAAGTTGAATATAACGCAAACTTACAAGTATCTGGGCATCACTATTGATCGACGAAATGGAATATTCATATTAATAATACGGTAAAGACATTAAGACCACTATAATACCGTTGTAGGTATTTAAAAACCATTTAGGATATACAATATTTCAAAATCCTATACTACTCTTTGGTTGAATCACGATTAAGATATGCTATATTAGGTTGGGGTGGTGCCGTATATTCTCATTTGAGACATCTTGACGTAATACAAAAAAGAATTATAAAAATCATTTATGGTAAAAAATGTACGTACTCTTCAAATAGGTTATTTGCTGAAACTGGTTTAATGGACTTAAGGCAATTATATATGTACCAGATTATAATTTACACTTATAAAAATAGGAATCTACTAAAGAAAGTGAAACACAACTACAGTACAAAATATAAAGAAAAAGGCAGCGTTACTATCCTCGTTCTATATAAAAATATCAGTTACAGATGCTTTTACAACATTGCAATAAAAGTATACAATTACTTACCTGACACGTATAAACAATATTTGAACAGAATTAATTCTATAACTGAAATCATTATTCAAATAATACATAATTCTTCTCGGAAGGTATGACATAAAGCAGCTAATTGAGAATTGAAAAATTTCAAAGAGACCTTCTGCTCTTGGCGTCTTTTTACAAAATTCATTATCACAAAATTTCCCAAATATGTGTGTCTATAGAAAACCAATTAAAATCATTCACATTGATGTATCAACACAAAATAAGTGCTAGCGACGGAAAATATTTTAATATGGAAGTCTAATGCCCACACACAACAAAAATGTTTTTTTTGGGCTACTAATATCTTCCGTTTATTTTGACATATTTAGAATGATACTTATTGTATATTTAATGTAAAATAATTGGATACAAAATAAACATTATTACTAGTAGGTATATGACGTATTTTAGCGCCGGGAGCATTTTTGGTGCGCTGAATAGACATGAGGGGTCAGTAATCACAGTTACATAATAAAAAAAAAGTTATTTTTAAGTTGGTAATCATGTAAGACAGTGATAAAAAGATGGTCTATCAATTTTTGTATATTATAAAATGTGGTTCTCCACTTGGATCATATTATGTTCTTGAAATAAATATTGACTCACAGATCTGAGTACAGTAAACAATGGTTACAAATAGCTTTATAAGTAAACAACTTAGCTATATACGCCGGAATCAAATATTTACCAGGTACACTAACCGACCATTGAACACAAATGTGGCCATAAGCACTTTCCACGAATGAACTCATTGAGTCTAAACATAGTTTCACTGAATTAATATTATTCTGTCGTTACATCTAGTTTCACTGAATTAATATTATCCTGTCGTTAAATGTATATTTATCATTTGTGAGAAATTTTGCTTCATATCACCTACTCCTCAGCTCTAGTTTCAAGAGAGTTATATAAAGCTATTTCCATATAGACTAGTTAAAACTTGATCGAAATTGAGTTACATAGTGCTGCGGAAGCTTACAATTATTTTCCATACTCAGGAATATTTGAGCTCAAGAATTTTCAGAAAAGAAGTTATTATTCCTTCAGAAACTGTTTTGTTTAGAATAAATGTCAATATCTCACTGAATGGCAAGTTATCAAAAACTAGGATCACTTAATAGTATATTATTAAACGAGCAATTTATGATAGCCATAATTCACGATGGGTGACGTTTGCGTCACGAGCCGCAGGCGATGGGCGCAAGTCACCCAAGTGAATTATGGCCATAAATTGCGAGTAGAATACTATACTGTGTCCACGACACTTAATCTATTTATTAATAAATAAAAGTCAGTAGCGATTTGGCATATTACTAAC
>CAJUYG010004106.1:18083-33846 GCA_910591675.1 Galerucella calmariensis
AATAATTATCGTACACACAATGACATTTTGCGAAAGTAATTTCATTGAATAATAATCATGTAGTTAATCACTGAAATGTGATTATCTCTAAAACCGTTGAGATTTGGGAATACTAACAGATACACCTTTTTTTGTTGTAATGATGTGGCTTCAATAATTTCTCTCAAAAGTGGCGTTGATGTGGAAGGCAGAAAAGTTATCCGTACATTTATGCCGCAAACCTGGCCTGGCGCCCTCTACAAAATACATAAAAAAAGGTACGGAATGATGATTTCTCACATCCAGAAACACCCAACATCGAATCTTGAGAGACGCCGTTAATCATTCATCACATATTTAAACAAAGTCGTATCAGAATTACCACACAACCGGGAAGAAGAAAGTAGTCGGCAGAATTCCATGGATGGAAAATGAATGAAATTGATTTCGAGTGAATTGATTTATAATTGGTTCATATTAGAATTTCATCGATCTACTCCTGAGCATATCAATTTAATATTTGATTAAACCTCAATATATTACAAAATTACTTTGTGAACAAAATTCATATTTAATGATTAGTTAAAGCTATATTTCACTTGATACTATTCACATTTAGATTGTATTGGCCTTATTAATCTTTCATAGGAATATTATTCCAGAATTCACTCATAACATATTGATCCGAGCTAAGAGAAATACGAAAAAGCTTAGATTGAATTAATGTTGTATGCTGCAAATACGTAATGTGTATCATTCAGACGTTTCTCACATAATCGTGTTTACCAAATGTAAATATCAATCAATTTTCTGTATTGATTTCCTCTGGTAATATATCAGAGTGTATGAAAAGTGGAGCTTCACTGAGCGGTGTTATTTCAACATATTTTGAAGGGTTTAAAATTTCACTATCACGCAGATTTCATATCCACCTAATCTGCATGTCATTGTGGAGTTTGATGCCAATGCACATCACAGCAGTTTGGGCAGCAAAGACTACAACACCAGAGGTAAGGATCTATTAAACCATTGATGTACTACTAAACTTGATATCACGAATGTGTGCAATAAGCCTACATTGGAACATCGAAAGCAGCATCAATAATTATGTACTTTACGTGTCAGGGAGATGTGTAATGTATCGGGTGGACCATCTTTATCGGAACATACAGGGATCCTGAGGGTATCCTCTAACAAGGATCTGCTTTATAAAATCCGTACACACCCAGACAGACCAATAACTGCTGATAATTTGGAGGGAGCAGCTACATGGCTTCTAGAAAACTAATTTCGTGAAATAAAGAGATAACATCGCTAAGGAAGGAGACATAACGCGTTTTGCAACAAAGTGAAAAAAACGGGTAACTGGGAAGCATATGAAAGTAAGAAAAGTACCGGAGAGAATTCTGGAAAAAGGTGAGGTGTCGCTAACAGCGCTGGAATTGACAAAATTCTCGGAAGGAATACTTCCAACAAATCTAGATCTATTCAATTACCAAGTGGAAGGTTCCCAAACACTGAGGCAGAGGCTCTAGAGCACCTTCTCAGGGAGATACAGTCAAGCTATGACAATGGGCTGATTGCTGAAACAAAGGTATCCAAATAGGACTGGAAACTCACGAATGAGATGTTCAGACCCCATTCAATCAGATATTCTGTAAACTCATTTGACACCTGCGGAACTCCAGGATCGGATGTCATTTTTACCAAAGTGCTACACGTGGGATGAGAGATCATAATGGGTCCTTTACTCCTGATACTTTGAAGCAGCCTTGCACTAAAGTACATATATCCAATTGCATGAAGAGACTGAAATGTGGTGTTTATTCCTGAGCCAGGAAAAGAAATGTATACCCAGGCTAAATCCTACCGACCGATCATTCATGCTGAAAACCATGGAAAAAGTTTTATCGCATCCTACTGCATTGGATGCGATTGGCTTATCAAGCAGGGAAATCGGGAGAAGCTGCACTACATCATTTATTCACAGGTCTCGAGAGAACAGGGGAGAAACTGGAGTAACCCTTGTAGGATTTCTGGATATCGGAGGTGATTTTGAATACACATCAATGTCATAAATGAACGGATTCATCAAAACCCTACAGAAAAAATGAACCAAATGCTTTTAGCAATAGAAGAGCTCTTTGCAGGTTAGAGTTAAAACTAGAAATATCCGAAGAAGTTATATATTTGGGAGTGACCTTGCAGAAGAGCTATGAGCAAATCCTGGAGAATATGACCTGAGGTGACTCACTGGTTTTACACAACTGTGATCAGGCCAACGATCTCTCATGTAAAAACAGGAGTGTCCTCCGCAGTGAACGTATTAACTACAATCCAGAGACAAGCCCTTCTTGGTTACCAGGGCAGTGAACAGCACGGTAGCGACACTGGTGCTGGTATAAGTGAACATAAGTATACTTTAGGTAACACAATGCTAACAATGGTAATAATAACCAAAAATACTACATGATATTGAAGAAATACACTGAATACCAAAGTTCATACGTTATTCGCGAAACAGAACTAATTTTAAGTGATTCAATTGATTTTGACAAGTCCAGGCAGCTCGCTGTAGATTTTTGTACCCTGGTATGTTGGAGAGTGTTTATACGATTTAATTCGATGACAAGGGACAATCAATCTATGGGATAAACGAATATAATGGCTCTGAATATTCGGATAGGGTTGAAGTTTTTTAATTAAATATAATGATTGCTGCATTTTGCGGCTAGCGCTAGCCTGAATTTATGTTTCTAATTCCTCTGCCTTGAAAATCCGATTTTGTACCAAACTACAAACGGTTGTTTCTCCCTGAAAAGTTAGTGTTAAATAATTATTTCCGCAAACAAATATGTTAATCACCAAATGTTAAGCTAGTGTGCGGATTGAATACAAAACAAGCATTAAAGTGAGATTGCCTCTATGGATATTATATGCCACATAGCTTTTCGGAAAACATAATTATTGGGGTCTTAAGGTTTAAAGTACTCAGTTACTTGAATCATATACGACGGTGGAATAGGAGGATTCACTCTAAAATACTGGGCGTTCAATGCCATTCACATATGCTTGGAAGCTTCATTGAGGGTGAGATACCAACAAACGATTTCCACAAAAAATATCAACTATATTAGAAAGTTTTTTTTATCATTCACAGAAAACTGTGTCGAATGAGAAAATGAGTCTTGATATTGCATTAGAAATGGTTATACCTAATTATAGCTTCAAATGTACTAGAGCTCTCTTGAAATACTTATGATTTGAATGGTACTGGGGAAAAATGCTTCTACAAACGCTCAAATCGTATGAAACGGATAAAATGTAAGTCTACGAACAGAAGATAAAATAATATTTTTCACCTGACGTTCGTAGTTTGAAACCCTTTGATATACCTGATACAATTTTTCATGAACTTACTTAATTACAATTTCCTGTAACCATTGTCATGATTAAGTGAATAACTAAACCAGGATGGTATTTTGTCATTGAAGAATATTGTTTTGTAATAGGTTGTGGGGATGTCGATATTATCGCATTCTCAGCATTCCCTTCACTGGGGTTAATGTATCAATATGATTTAAGCATTATCCCCAGTCCAGAACTATGCTCTCAGAGCTTCTGCGCGGATTATATCTATCTGGTTGGCTATATCTCGCAGATATCCCAACCCCGTTTAATATCCTGTATTGATGGGAACATTAGACTGGGATATTTCGGACGAAAAATTGAAATATCCACTGACAACCAGGCTTGGAAAAGGTATAATTTTCCATCACAATTATAATATTTATTGTTACATCCACGAACTACACACACAATACCCGTTTTCTTCTTTTTAATGGTATCCATTGCAGAAAAATGCTTATGAACTATAAAAATAATACCGAAAACCCGTAAAAGTATAAGCTGTAATAAATAATTTTATTCGCAAATTCACCACTGGCACTTTAGTTGGATCGCAGCACAGCACTGGCCGCCGGATGAGATACCTACTCATCCTACTCATATCTTTGACTCTATCTCTATGACAAAATTTTGAGTATTTATCAAGGCTCGAGGAGTATTCGATAAGATAATTTTTCACTTTGTAGATATCTAAAAATTGATTGTCCATCTGACTTTTAATAATTTTCAAAACAAAGTTCATTAGTTTCAATCAAACAAATATTATTCATTTTTATTCAAAATTACAGCTAATTGGTAAATTAATTGAATCGTTAGATGCAATACCAAATCTTCGCGACATTTTTAAATCAGTTGTCAGTTTGACCTTCAATTAATTTTTAATAAAAAAACAATACCAAACTGAAAACACCACATGTAGAATATTATCGCTGTACTCCAGAGGTGATTGGATGAAATTTGACATATGATTCAAAATTAAGTAATTTGATTGGTTACTATAGTTAGTAAAAAATTGTCAGTTATAATATCACAAGAGCATAGACAATATTCGATTATTCACCGAGTCACAAGACGTATTTCGCGGAACACCACTCGAGCTGCGCTCTCGTGATGTTTCGCCAAATACGTCTTGTGACTCGGTGAATAATCGAAAAATATTGTCTATGCTCGAGTTGGTATTCGTTTCGATTATATAACGAATAATCATTCGAAATATCTGCAGAAAGTTTGTAATTTCGAGGTTCACAAAAGACCGTAAACTGCTTCCAAACATTATTATGAATTTTTGTAGTATTCTCTGGTGTTAAATTTTCAATTTCTCGATCAATTTCACCTCTTCAAATGAAACCAAAGCGCTGCATTTTGAAGAATTAACTGACATTTCATTGAGCTTGCCCGTTACTATGGAAATGATCATAATATGACAGGGGGCGAAACACCAAAATGATTATATTACGTCGTCAAGGGGTAGGTATATTCACTTATCAATAAGTCGTAGCTTGGGGAAATTCAGGGATCACATTGGTTCATTAGAACATAAGTTATATAATCATAATAATCACTTGGAATTTTCTACTGCGGATAGAAGTGTATTCAAATTAGTTGTGTATAGCTCTAGAAATATTTCCGATTCTGTTAAGTTAAATGAAGTTTTATTATTCCAAACTTTGTTCCATTTAAATCTGAAAGATGCTTCTTGGAGCGTTTCAACAGCCTTTAATTCCATTTAACTATTAACCAAGTAAATGATTTTCAAAGACAGGCCTGCAAAGTATTTTAATAAACTTGTGGCTTACAAAAAGTTTTCGAAACTCTTTGAAATGTTTCAATGGCTAATTTATGTACCAATTTTCTTTTAGTATGACTGTTCATGGGATAATTGCTTATTCAGAATTTTGAAGATAAATTTTTTTTAAGCTTAGTGATGGACAAAGAATTGATTTGAGCAGATGAATTTTTAGTAGAATTTGAATACTGGGACAAATTTTGAAACAGTCTCCATCATACTTCAGTTGTGATAAAAGTTTAGTGAGTAAATTCCAATTTCCAGATTCACTGTTTCTCAGTTTAACTTTTTCTCTCCGAAAATATAATACAATTGAAATAATGATAAGATCAAATATTATGCGATTTGGAGGTTATTGAAAGTCAAAAACCTTTACTCAAAAAAGTTCATACTCCCGGAACGGTACTTACCATTATATAAAATCTCAATTTAACACTTCTAATAGCCCTCTGTGCGCACTGCCTCCGAAGCGAGTACGTCATTTGAAAAAATTTCATGGAAGTACTTAAATTGAATTAAGAGATCTGAAAAAAGTGGTATAATTTGACCACTATAAAGAATTGTCCCGTAAAAACTTCTCATTTAAGTGGTTTTTTCAATAAACTAGACGAATGTTGATTAGCAGACTTTTCTTAAACTCCTTCATTGTTTTTAACTGAAAAACAAATTTCAATAATTGCTGTGAAATGATCAATCTGCAATTTCTTGCTAACCTATATCATTTGTCATAAACAAGTGTTGGAATTTCCAAAATCTTCATGACGCAATCTTATTTTGTATGTACCTACAATGAACGAAGTTTGGAAAAAATTAATTAACAATCGTCTACTTTATGGAAACACCCACTTAAATGAACAATCATTTATGATGTTCAGATTATAATATTAGATTTTCCAATTCACTCTATGTAACCTTACAATGTAATATGTGCTCGACTCTATCTAATTTACATAAAATATAATGAAAATTAAAGTTACACATATTATTATACTCCTTTCCGATATCTGGTGAAAACTGATGATAATTAAAGTAATGTTCTTTCGTATGTTGGTATCAATCCTCATATTTCTGTCATGAACATAGCTAAAGAACTGAGAATGAGCAAGATACACAGTTTTTCAAAGCAGCACAAATATCACCCATTTAAACTACATTCAGTTCAAGGACTAGGGCCTACTGATTTTGACAGAAGATTCGTATATCTAATCTATGTTATGATTGTCAACAATCCCTCAATCAGATATTTTGGAGTGATGCTTCCACAACAATGGTGTAGTTAATACAAACAATGCCCATTATTGGTCGAACGAGAATCCTTAGTGGGTTCGTTCAACTCGATTTCAAACTATTTGGTCTAGATATGTATGGGGTGTGTTATTCAATGATCATTGATTGGGACATACTTTCACGAGGGCATATTTACAGAACACAAGTATTAAGATTTCCTTGGAAATACATTACCCAAACTTATCGAAGACGTTCATTTGGCAGGGGGGAATACAATGCCTGGGAACAGGACGGTTCACTTCATAATGCAGGCATTGTTGCGGGGTATTTCAATCAATCTTTTGATAACAGATGGATAGGTACTTACAGACTTATAGCTTGGTCACCCCGTTCTCCCAATCTAACGCCATTGGACTTTCTTTGTAGGTCATTCTAAAAAATGAGAACACAGCCTGTGGATTTATATGATCTAAAAGAACGCTTCCGTGAGACATAACATGGAATCTACGGGAAATAATTTGGAACGTTTACTATGTTTTCTCCTCCATTATTTGTATTTTATTTCAACAGGAAAATTTTGCTATCACAAAATGTTAACTTTTTTGGTTCTAATAATAAAAAACCAACAAGTTTGTTACATCGTTGTATTCCAAATAGAGTGACAAGCAGTTCCCAAGAAAAATGTACGGAGGGCGCCATTTTAATAATATAGAAAGTGAGGAGTGGCAGCCAAAGGACTGTTAGGTGAAATAAAGTTTCTGATACGTTATTGGGAGGAAATGTTGATGCCATTTACGTTTCTGCTCACTGGGATATTAGACTCGACTACAAAAGCGTTCAAAGTTCCACATCCCAAAAACCATCAAGGGAAGAAGCTTTCAAGCTGAAACTGAATATGCTGCAATGATACTTGGTTTATAATACACTTCACTCTTTCCTTTCTTCTCAACCTCGAAACCATTTCAACCTCAAAACCATCAAACTTGATGGGAACAAGGTTGAATGGAGACAAATAAGGAAATCTGGGACAAGCTAGATGGTATTATAGAAAAGTATAACTTTTCAAAGACAATCGTTACGGATTCAAGCAACAAAAGGGGAAGAGATTCGAATACCATCACCATTACTTGGAAAGAATGCCAGTCAATGGTACACAGATGGCTCAAAGGCAATAGAAGGAACTGGGATAGGAGTGTACGGGTCAGAAACCAAACACAACAAGAGCTTGGGAAAAACCCCAAGTATCTTTCAAGCAGAACTTTACGCCATTGGAAAGTGTGCGCAGCTCAATATTGACGGAGGATAGCAAGATAGATAGGCAAGCGATTATCATAGTGTTGGATAGCCAAGCAGCCATTAAATCACTGAGCTCTTGTGTAATCACTTCGAAAATGATGTGTGAATGCCTAGGAAAAGTCAATGAACTGGGCGAGAACAATATAGTTACCGAACTGTAAATTCCAGACACAGTACATATATATATATATATATATATATATATGAATGTTTTGGTGTGTGTATGTATATGTACAATTCCTTCACTAGTTAATCGACAGGAACTTCGTTCCATCCGGGTGTCCCTTGACACCTCTCAAGTTTTTTTTTTATCATCACTCATTATAGGTGAGTTGAAAAAGTAGATTTTTCAACAATCACATCGAAAAGTAGGCTTTTTCGCTTGCCATTGACAACGAAAAGTTAACGTTTCTTGAGGAGAGTTACCTACATTACGCTCGCCGAGCGTAAAAAATGGCAAAACGCTCGTTGCCGATAGCAACCGATACTACAAACACAATTGTATTGACAGTGACAGATATAAAAGTTTGAAACACATTTGAATTGACATATTTAAACTGACAGATTTTAAAAGTTTTTATGAATTCTACTTTATATTTGTTTTTAATAGATACAATTGAGTGATTGCAGGAAAAATGTTGCATGTATTACGAGCAATAATATATCACTTTTCGCTCTTAATACATGGAATAATAGAACTATTTCCAATTTCATCTTTTTTTTGCTGGCAAAAAGGAAGATTTGCCAGAAGATTGTGACTCAAAATAATATACAGGGTGTTTTCGAATGACACTTACGACGTTTGCATGTAGATCACTCTCGTTGAATTGGACAGAAAAATATAAGGATTAAGGTGTCCAGCACATTTACTTTCCGAAAAACAGGGTGTTGAAGTTATGAAAAATTAAATGTTTCAATTCGATAACTTGGAAATGAATGGATTGTGTACATTTGGAAGAATATATAACCTTCCCCCTCCCATTTTCACGCCACTGACTTTTGAAGCAATTTTCATTCAATTTTGTCTTCCTTGATTTTTTTCACGTGAAAAAACGAATATCAAAAAAATTTGCAGTTCTCAAGATATTTAATGATTTTATGGAGTCTGCAAGATCACTTTTTAATAATTAATTGAAACAAAAATTTCCTATATTTTTTCCAATAACTACCAAGTAATTGTTGAAATATGTAACAGGAACTAATTTATGGAACAGCAATGCATCTAAAACATTCGGGAAAGATTATTGTAAATTTTTGTCCAAACTTATGATATTAAATAAAAGAATCAAGCAGCCAACAAATTACAAGGGATGTTCAAAATCTTGTCCATTTATATTTATACATAATTTGCAACGTTTCCTGATCTAGAATCGCATACCTTGGAAAGACTGGCGATTGCCAGAAATAATTGCTGAAGCTGCATGGATTCTTTCAATTTTTTTCAAATAAATTCTTAAGTTTAGACAAATATTTTCAACTATCTTTCCAAGTTTCAGATGCATTGCGGCTTCATAAATCAGTTCATGTTACATATTCCAACCATAAGTACTTGGTAGTTATTGGAAAAAATTCAAGAAAAATATCTAGAGAACTACAAATTTCTTGATATGTGGTGGTCGTTCGTTTTTCACGTGAAAACCATTAAGTAATATAAAATTGAATGAAAATTTCTTCCATTGTCAGTGGCGTGAAAGATGTCATTTGAAAACACCCTGTATATGGACTAGATAGATATTAATATGATTTAGAATGTAATTGTAGGTAGCTACCACCTATGTGAAAAAGTGCTTCAATATTCTGAGCATTGTATTTGTGTGCTTGCTCTGTAATATTGGTGTTAACTTCAAACTGCCAAATTTTTTGAATGGGACGTCAATTGAATATAAGTAGGTAGGAAATTATAAAAATAAGAAGTTTTTTATATTTTCTGATCTAGATACTAAACGGTGTAAAACAATAAACCTTATTATTGAAAATAGAAGGTGTTATTCGAGTGAAGATCACTTCCTTAATACTTTGAAAATAATTTTACAGACTTGATCAAATTTAGATTGACAAAATATGCACTTCCTTCCGAAACTTCAGAGTCCCAATTCAGATATTGGCTGTTTCGGTATGGTAATTTGGGAATTCTATTATATGAAAGATGTTGAACTAATAATATTTCCTCACTTGCAAAGATTCTTTTCATTTTAATATCGTAATTTCTTGCTATAATATTATCATACTCCTAATACAATATTTGAAGCTGAAAGATTTAGCACAAAGATGTTATTTCTCACTCTTTGAAGACTTGATTAGGAGACTCAAAAAAAAAATTGGAATGCAAAATCATCAAATTGCGAATATTGCTATGTTAACTCAACTTCAAATGACGATGCTTTTAACTTTACTGCTATACATGCGGCTTTGCTGCGTTGTACTGATTTTGGTCATTCGCACATCATCAATAACATTGAATGAATGGTCCATCTCCATTCGCAAAATTATGAGATGCGCACGACCTTGACAAGTACGAAAGGTCAAAAATAGCGTTTCAGGAGCCCAATTCTTGACATCAATCGCTATAGAGCGACTACGCATCGTAGCGAGCAGTTGTTAAGCAAGACCAAATATTTGGCAACATCCTAATAAAGCGTTTGCGCTTATTGACAGTGTCAAATTATTTCAATTTCACGGTTATAATTTATATAATTTATTGTTGTATATAGTGTTGTAAGAATTTGATTCAAACATTTTAAATAATGATTAACGAGAACGCGGAGGAGAAGCTTAGGAAAAGCAAGGGAAGGATCAAATAATTAGTGGTAAATCAATCACAAGTAACCCGGAAATTTTGGACTCTATATTTTCGATTAACATTGGATTCTCAAGCTCATCCATCCTCGCTTACAAAATTTTTCTTCGCAAAAGTAATATCAACCTATACGGGCGCTGTCACTTATTTATCACTTTAATTTTAAATATAAAGATTTTCTCCTACAAAACTGTGCTCGCTGCATAACGAACACTATCAGGGGAATGCGCAAAACAGAGAGCGCTTAATAATTTTCAAGAATTCTTCATTATAAAAAAGCATGGCGTACAAATCCAAGCGATACTTAGGGTTGATAAGCGAGGGTAAAAATTGATAGAAAGCTGGAAAAAAAACCTTTAGCTAATGTATGCTAAATATTTTGCTATGCTAGTGGATTTCCCCTATAACTTCGATTGGCAAGTTTGGGTCTTGGGCAATAGCATTACTCGTTTGGATAATAAACTTGATGATGAAAACGGCTTCTATTTGGAAAAATGAAGCCTATTATTTGCCAAAGGAAAATATGTTTTCCATCAAAGACTTTATTATATGTACAAAAGATGCGCTAATTGAAACTTTATTAAATACGAAGATTTTCATAGATCTTGAAAATATGGTAGTATTGAAGTCTTATCAGTAGTAATACCCCTAGGGTCTTGATAATACCGAGATAATTTTGTCATAGAGAATGCTGAAAGCGTGTTGCTTGATAATAGCCCAAGGCCGCAGGCCGAGGGCTATTATCTTTGAGCAACACGCTTGAAGAATTCTCTGCGACAAAATTTTGAGTATTTATCAAGACCCGAGGAGTATTCGATAAGATTATTTTTTACTTACTTTGTAGATATCAAAAAATTGATTGTCAATCTGACGCTTAATACTTTTCAACACAAATTTTATTTTTTTGAATCAAATATTATTCATTTTTATTCAAAACTACAGTTGTGAAAAGTACAATTGGTAAATTCATTGAATCGTTAAATGCAATACCAAATCTTCGCGACATTTTTAATCCAGTTGTCAGTTTGACGTTTAATGATTTTTTAATAAAAAATAAACACCAAACTGAAAACACCACATGTAGGGTATTATCAGTAGTAATACCCCTAGGGTCTTGATAATACCGAGATAATTTTGTCATAGAGAATGCTGAAAGCGTGTTGCTTGATAATAGCCCAAGGCCGCAGGCCGAGGGCTATTATCTTTGAGCAACACGCTTGAAGGATTCTCTACGACAAAATTTTGAGTATTTATCAAGACCCGAGGAGTATTCGATAAGATAATTTTTTACTTTGTAGATATCGAAAAATTGATTGTCAATCTAACGCTTAATACTTTTCAACTTTATTAGTTTTAATCAAAAATTATTCATTTTTATAAAACTACAGTTGGGAAAAGTACAATAATTGGTAAATTAATTGAATCGTTAGATGCAATACCAAATCTTTCCGACATTTTTAATCCAGTTGTCAGTTTGACGTTTAATTAATTTTTAATAAAACATAAACACCAAACTGAAAACACCACATGTAGGGTATTATCGCTGTAATACAGCGGTGATTGGATGAAATTTTATACATGACTTAAAATTAAGTAATTTGATTGGTTACTATATCCAGTAAAAAATTATCAAAGGTAATACCACGTGTGCTTCAAATTTTATCGATAATTTTTTCTTTTTCACGAAAACTTGTTTATTTGGCAAGAATATGAAAACAAACCGATTGATAAAATCACGAGTCCGTTAGGACGAGGGATTTTATCTAAATTCGGTTTGTTTGAATGTTTTTGCCTCAAATAAACAAGTTTGAGTGATGAAAATAAAAAAGTATGTGATAAAATTTGAAGAGCGAGTTGTATATGGGAAGATTATTTTTTTCATAAATTTAAAATTTTGTATTACCTGAATGTTTAATATTCTCTTGGGTGATGGCACTCACTCAATCGGTCTGTGTTCATTTTTCAATAAACTTCGAAGCACTTTTAGTTGTCAATAATGACAAATTCAAAGTAAAATTGTGACGTTTTGATGTAAACAAGGTTTTATCGATGAGGAAGCAGAATTATCAGTATAATACCGAATGATTGGCTAGAATAATGTATTGCTATTGGTTAAAACCACCAAAATGTCAGATTTTGACAAGTGAAAAAAATAATCGCTGTAATACAGCGGTGATTGGATGAAATTTGACACATGACTTGAAATTAAGTAATTTGATTGGTTACTATATTCATTAAAAAATTATCAAGATAATTGAGCTGAATAATATTCCATCAAAGTTCACTTCAATCTTGAGATTTTCTTTAACGCCAAAAAGGTCGTGCAAAATAACTTTAGCGTCAATGTAGCAGCTTTAGGAAGTACAATGTTCCAAAGGAAGTGTATGCAAACAGCTAATTGCCAATTTAAAGGATACAGCTAGCAATACCATCGCTGATTAAAAACAATAAACCCGCTAGAACTTTATCTTTGCCTATATTAATTTGAGCCCCACTTTTCTCTACTCCAAAGAAATTGAGGATATACGCAGTGTTTGAGTAGAATATTGAGAAGCTAAGTGTTTCTAGTTAATATATTTATTGAAAGTTCATGAAAATCATGAGATACTGACAATTATTTCGATAATAATCGTCTTGATATCGACTTAATAAATATGAATAAAAAAAGCAGAAGATATATCACTGCAGCTCAGGTATTATCAGCCCTTTGGAGATACCCTTTTGCATTGAGAATCAGAATAGCTGTGCAATGATATAGAAAACCAAGAAAAAACTACATCTGCTGATATTTACTATTTTTACTTGAGAAGACAGTTTGACAGTAGACAGATCCCTGGATTGATTTCTGTTTTGACGATTCCATATTGTGGTAGAGTCTTCAAGGAAATCATGTTCCTGTTTCTTATCACAAATATGTTGCACTTCTAGTTGTATCAGGTGTTGATTGATGTTTGATGTCAAGTGGATGTTTAGCGTAATAGAATTTATATGGTGGTGTAATCTGTATGCTCATGTTCATTGTATATAATTCCATAATTTTGACTAGTCACATTCTGGACATTCAAAGACATATATCCTAGACTTTCTCAATATGAATATTTTTGTTTTTCGATACAACAATTTTTCACTTACATTTCTTTCTGTTCCAGAAGCAATTGTGCATTTGTTGCTCAAGATATCTTCGAAATATCATTGGAAATATTACCAGCATATTTGGCGGTATTGTTAATTCGTATTTTTTCAGTTTTTCCAGGAAATGTCAGTTGTATTGTTACTTACTTTCTTCTCTTTTTTATGGAATTTACCAGGTGCAATTGATAAACGTTGGATGTGTCTATTTGTTCAATGGTATCGATTCCTTTATCAAAACTATACTTGTCCAAAGAAGCTGTAAATGCTTTATTTATCATTGAACTATATGCTGCTCATTCATGGCGACCCGCTTAAATCGTCCAAAAGTTTCGAATCAAGATGAAAACCTTTTGAGGAGAAAAAATTCCAAAACAACTGATTTCCATTAGGGTTTTGTCAACCACCATTTATCAGCATTGGGAAAACAAATGTTTTTGATGAATATCAACCCCCCATTGTCGTTCACTACTCACAAAACAAGCTGATATATCATCTTATAATCTTCTCATCAAATGGTGGGATTGATTGAAAACAGTTTCATTCATCGCTTAATATGAGTGGACTCTACAATGTAAGGGTCCAAACAGTAGGTACAATAATGAGTTTGATATTCTGCTCTAGAGGTTTCCAAATTTGTCTGGATAGGAGTCAGTTGATGGATAGATGTTACCTAACAATGTAACGCTGATAATCGTTCATTTCAAGCCTTGTCCTCAACGTATAATGGAACTTATTTTGCTATTAGTTTTAGGTGAAATGTGAACAAAACGATTTTCAAAGTGAGGACTTTCAAAAAAGTGGATCAGATCATTGGAAAAGTAAAACAGATGAAAGCAGTACCTACGTAAGAACGAGTCTCATCATTATTCTCTAAAATGCTCCGTTTGATAATTTTTTTCAACATTGGAACTTAACACTATGTATTATCAGTCACTTGTGCCACAATAGCCAATCAAATACACTGGATAAGAACTCCATGGGTGATTATCATTCATCTCTTAGCATTTCCAAGGTTATTTAAAAGTATTTTGTGTGAATAAGTGAACTAGTCAACTTGAGAATTATAAAAAATGTCGGTTTCAAGATTTGGATACAAAAATAATAATTCAATCGACCAATTAATAGAGGATAATACTCCTCAAAATACCGAAATAAAAGATTGCATGGTAAATTATTTTACTGTATTTACCTCGAGCATTGATGAATTTCAATAATTTTGCCATAATTTTCCTCAAGCATGTTGCCTTGAGGTATTACAAGTTATCAATGCTCTTGGTATATTATGGCTGATAGTGATCATAAAAAAATGTTGCTGTATTTTTCTATTTTGAACGTGACATTAAGTGGCCAAATACCTTTCAGAATGATACACCGGTGTTTAAATAGTTTCCCAAAGCTGCTGCGCTAGTTGAGCACTCATTGGAATGACTATCCTTAGCCTTATTATTTCGGCTCGTACACCCACTCCTGCAGCCGTTCATGAGCCAAGTTGCATCAGCCTTTATGACAAATTTTTTCCCACTTTTTCCTATCTGACATAATATACAGTGTGCAAAATCCAAACTGATTGAATTATAAATTGATATTTTTCAACGTGAAAATGCGATACCCACCTCCAATTTATTAAATGGGAAGAATAGGCTTGTGATATATCGTTTGAAAGGTCTCTTCATAATTCATTAGGATATTTCATTGTTTTCAAGTTCATTGCAACAATTGAAATAGAATGAAATAAAATAATGTTCTTACCGAAATTTGCTATAACATTTTGGAAAACAATATTATCTGTTATGTTTTCCGATAAGGGCACTTTTACACTAAACGGTAATGCTAATCAGTGAAATTACCACTACTGGATAAGGTGAGTACACACACAATACCCCCAGAATGTTAATGTTTGGGCAAGGATTGCTGGAAACCATATAATGGGTCCCATTTTCATCAAGGGAAAGTTGAATGGCGATCATTTTTTGGCACCACTTTTGAACTGTATCTTTAGAAGTTTGGCAAATTGATATCCTGATCCAAATGACCCACAAGTACCAGTGAATCCAATATGGTTTCAGCAAGATGGAGCACCATCATGTCACCATCGCAATGTTTGGCAGTACCTCGATGCCATATTTCCCAATCGGTAG